>JBBPBX010092157.1:0-13791 GCA_038048925.1 Garcialebias charrua
TTATTATTTTTTTTAATAACTAGAGGTTAGAGTTCTCCTCGTTCTGGACACAGTTTTCTCTCTTTTGAAGGTATTTGTAGGAAAATATTTGGGTGGCGTTACTTTGAAGCGATTGAGGCAAAAATATTTTTCTTTCCATTTCCCATGTCGCCTCTGTGATGGTTATTTTCCTGTGGAATCCATCGGCGCTGAAAAGAGGAAATAAAACATTGCAACCAAAAAGATTAAACAGCGTCAAGCTTTTGTTTAGTCACTCAGGAAAGAAGAAATACAGCATCTATTAAAGTATTCACCCCTGTGGATGTCTTACCTTTTTAGTGCTGTTATAAATCTGTCATGGTCTGCACAAACTGGCCTTTTTCACACAACATTTTTTATTTAATTGGCATTACTTTGTAAAAGTTTACTTCACTTCACCACTGAAGAGTGTTCTGCGTAAGAAAAAGACCAATATTTATTATTTTTATTTATAATGACTGACTGAGGCGACACAGTGGTTCAGTTGGTAGAGCTGTTGCAGCTCAGCAAGATGGCTGCTGGTTCAAATTCCAGCCAGGGATCTTTCTGAGTGGAGTTTGCATGTTCTCTCCATGCATGAGTGGGTTTTCTCCAGTTTCCTCTAGGGATGCACCGATCCACATTTCTTACTTCCGATTTGATACGATACTTAAACCTGGTTATCGGCCGATACAGATACTTTCCCGATCCGATACCGTTCAGGTATAGGAGGCTGTAATAATGAATTTCTTGAATGGAGAGCACGTGTATTACACTATAAACTGTGAATTCTGTCTTAACATTGTGTGAGTTAATCCCAAAGAAGACACTCTGAGCCTCACAACAGGTAATACCCAAACTCTAATAGCATACAAGAGGCAGGTCTATATCACAGACGTCCTTCTGACTCATGGTGCAGCCCGGAACACTAAAATACCGCTAAGCATTATGGGAAATCAACACAGTCCACTCCCCGTTTTTTTTATTTTATTTTTTATTGTGGCACTATGAGTTGTGATTCCTTTTGGCTTTGATCAACGGATACAGATTTAAACTATAATTGAACACTAATATACCGCTAAGCATTATGGGAAATCAACACAGTCCACTCCCCGTTTTTTTGTTTCGTTTTTGATTGTGGCACTATGAGTTGTAATTCTTGTTGGTTTTGATCAACAGATACAGATTTAAACTACTTGCCACAATCAAAAACAAAACTAAAAATCGGGGAGTGGACTATGTGTGGAGCAGACAGCTGCTATCTAGGACACCCAGAGGAAGCAGATGGTGGGGGTTTAGAACCTTGCTCAAAGGCCCAGAATGGGGGAAATGAGGGTGGAGGCAGGTGTGGGTGCTTCATCTATCCCACCCACATTTTTATGTTGCCAGTACTGGGAGTTGAACCAGCGATCTTCCGATCACAGGCCCACCTTCTCTAACCTCTACGCCACCACTCCCATTTTTTTTCCCCAAAGTAAGGTACTGGTAGGTATACATCGTAGGTATACGATGAAGCAACGTATTTATGTTTTTTTCCACTTTGAGACATACTTGGACTGATGCAACCTATAGGGCGGTGCAACGTGTATGGTGGAAAAAACAGTATGTGGAGTTTGAGTAAATTCTAAATAAATGTGATCTTCCTGCTCCAACACTGCCTGATAAAACAGCCACATGTAACATATTACATATTGACTGGTACAGGCAGACGTGAGCACATCACTCCAGTTTTAATATCCCTTCATTGGCTTCCTGTCCAGTTTCGAATCCATTTTAAAGTTTTATTGTTTGTTTTTAAGTCTTTGAACGGTTTTAGTCCCTCTTATCTGTCTGAACTGCTTCACCTTTATGTGCCATCACGTGCTCTTAGATCCGCTGACCAGATGCTTTTAGCAGTCCCGAAAACCTTTTATAAGACCAGAGGAGACAGAGCATTTTCAGCTCTGGCTCCTAAATTGTGGAACGAGCTGCCACTGAAGGTCAGGCAGGCCCCATCAATATCTGTTTTTAAAACTCGTTTAAAAACACATATGTTTTCATTGGCTTTTAAACCAGAATGAGTTCACATCTCTGTTTTAATGTTGTATTATTTTACTTGTGATGTTCTGATATTTATATGATTGAGATTGATTGTTTTTATTGTTTTGTGCTTGTTTTTATTCTTGTTCAGCACTTCGGACGGCTGCTGCTGTATTTTTAAGTGCTTTATAAATAAACTGGTATGGTATGGTATATTACTGTACATGTAACACAGTGACGTGCGGTGAGGTTCATGGCTGGTGAGGCACTGTGCAGTTTTTTTTTTCATATGTATAATAAAAAACACATTTTTTCATATGTATAATAAAAAACAGACAAAAAATGTTCTCCACGTTTTGGCTTCTGTCTGCCATAGCTTCTTCAGCGCTTTGGATACTTTGGATAGCATTATTTTCTTCTTTTATAATACATGAACCCTACATAGTTTATTCGCCATTTGATTGGCAGCAGTTAACAAGTTGTGTTTAAAATGTCATATCAGCAATCTTTACACATACAAACTGTAGCACACAAAAAAAGCACATTTAATTTGGAGAAAATTTTCTTCTAGTCTTACCTTTACTTATAAATTAAATTAAACTATAACAAAATCTATTTTCATTTTACAGACAAGAGCTGTGAGAATTATTACAAAAAAGCCTTAATTTCATCTATCTAATATATTATTTAAACAACTCAAAGTACTGAAGTTTTATGATTTGGTGGACTATAATATTTTGTTAGTATCAAATGTTCAAATGAATTTTATTAAGAGAGAAAGCTGCTAGTCTAAAGGGAACTGAAACGTTTGCAAAGCCAAGGTATAGGACTAGTTTGAAGGGACGGTTTATTTCAATACAGGGAGTTGAATTGTGGAATGTTTTGGGAAATCATGTTAAAAATGTAAACTCTGTGCTTATGTTTAAAAATGATCAAAACTAAATTGTTAACAAAATACTAAAACTTTTACTTAAGTGTTTAATGTTCTAGATATTTGTAGATTGTGAAAAGTTACTCTTTCTGCTCTGTTACTTAAGCACTGTCACTTCCTCCTGCAACGCAAGGCTTAAGCAGAACCCTGGGCTCACTAGCCCCGCCTCCACGAGGCTGGCCGCGCGCGTGTGTGTGTGTGTGGATGTAACTGGGCACCTTCACAGCCGTTTTATGATCGCTCAGCACACATACAGTTTTAGACAAAAACACTAGACATTATATTCACCAGCTAAACTATAGAAATGTAGTTTATATAGCAAAAGTATTTGGACATTTTAATAGCAACATAAAAGGTACAGGAATACGGGCTCACACTGCAGCATGCAGCACGTCAACCGTGTAATTGCGCAATCGGTGAAGCGGAGAAGCCGGTGCCTCTCTGCGCACGTCTCATCTCAGTACAGTATTTGAACGCTAAATAAGAAAAATCGGTGATTTTGAATAAAAAATAACTTAAAACTGGTTTAGTTTTTAGTAAAATACGTTTATAGTACAAATCAAAGTATACATACAATAATTACATTTATTTTTTTCAATTTAATTTTTTTTCTTTCTATGATGACAGGTGAGGCATGGCCTCACTTAGCTGTGTGAAGCTGACACCCCACCCACGTCAAAAATTAAAGCAAGTAGTCTGAATGGTTAGTGCTCCATTAGTGCTGGTTTGTGCCGTTAAAATTTTCGTTTGTGCTGCTTTGGTTACGGAGATATTAAATATTATTTTTTAGGTCATCTGTTCCCCCTGTGTCGGGAGCGGCACTGCAACCCTGTGTCGGGAGCGCGCACTGCAACCCTGTGTCGGGAGTGCGCACTGCAACCCTGTGTCGGGAGCGCACACTGCAACCTGAGAGGCAGATCCGAAAAACTAGCCCACTCCGGTGCGTTTTGGAGGTGTATGGGGGGATGGTGACGTCATCGGTCAAATATTTAATTATTAATATCTCATAAACTAAAGCAGCACAAACGCTAGTTTCAACGGCACAAACCAGCACTAACGAAGCACTAACAAACTAGACCACTCCGGTGCGTTTCGGAGGTATATGGGGGGATCTTTAGATGACCTAAAAAATAATATTTAATATCTCCGAAACCAAAGCAGCACAAACGAAAATTTTAACGGCACAAACCAGCACTAACGGAGCACTAACCATTCAGACTAATTGCTTTAATTTTTGACGTGGGTGGGGTGTCAGCTTCACACAGCTGCCTCACTTGCCTCCCCTGACCGCACGTCACTGATGTAACATTAACATGTAACATGTCTAAAGTATGAACAAGTTACTAGGAAGTGAAAGTGGATCTGATCATATTCATCACTTAAAATGTTATTTCGGGGGTGTGGTCGTAAGATGGAGTAAGTCTCACTTGCCAGTGCTCCGGTTAAAATTTATTTTTTAGCACCAGCAAGCCCTCTACATCTGCCTTTTTTTGCCTATTATCACGCATACAACTTCCTTCAAACATCTCTTTTAAAGATTTTAAATTAAAAATGTCTCAAAAGTCGACAAGATCGAAGAAGGACGCTGAGAAAGATGACGCTGGCCTAATAACCCTCGAGGCAATTACCTCGCTGCTGGAGGAGCACCGCGCGGCTCTGTCAGCTGAGTTTAAACAAACTTTTCACCAGCTGGATCTCAAATTGGACCAGACTCGGCTCGCGGTGGAGGAACACGGCCAGCGTGTGTCATCACTGGAACTTGTCACTAACGACCTGAGCCAGCGCATGTCGGAGGTGGAAAACACCTGCTCAACTCTGCAGGAGGAAAACACCAGACTAAAATCTAAATTAGCGGATTTAGAAAGTCGAAGCAGACGGCAGAATATTTGTGTGCTGGGTTTAACAAAGTCTATTGAAAGCGGACGTCCTACAGACTTCTTTTCCAACCTGCTATGTGACATCTACGGGCGTGACACGCTTCCCTCTCCACCCGAACTGGACCGGGCCCATCGAACCCTCGCTCCGAAACCCGCCTCGGACCAGCGGCCGCGCCCGGTTATCCTGCAAGTGCACCGGGTCCAGGTGAAGGAGCTCCTCATCCGGGAGGCTCGACATAGAGGCAGGCTTGAATACCAGGGAAAACCGGTGCGGATCGTGGAAGACTACAGCCCAGAAGTCCTCAACCAGCGAGTGGAATATAAGGACGTGATGGCTGTGCTCTACTCTCTGGGCTTAAAACCTGCTTTGCTTTTTCCTGCTCGACTCCGCGTGACTTTACCTGATAGAAACAGAAAGTGGCTGGGCTCGGTCGAGGAGGCGCAGAAGTTCATGGACACCTTTCAGGCTTCACAGCGCAAGTAACATTTAACTTTTCCTTTGACTGATGAGCAATGCGCTGTTCCCGCACTGGCTTTGTTTCTGTTTACACTAAACTTTTCTCTACATGAGGTGAGGAACAGATGAGCAGGACTCTGCCCATACTCTCATTATCTGAGACTTTTTAGTTTTTACTGCAGCTTTTTTGGTTTTTGTATTTAAGCAAATAAATAATTGAAGTATTCTTGTATAAAAATGGGTGAAATATATAATGTTTTCAATATACTATTTTGAACTATTAACATTTTTCATCTTCACGTTTACCTGTTGACTATCTTGAGCTGAATTTTGGGTTAGTCCTGGATTGATTGATAATTAATTTGAGATTAGGATTAATTTAACTTTAGGTTTGTATATGTGTGCGTGATTACCGGTACACATTTATGTGTATACATTTTTTTGTTTGTTTTTTTGGCCTTGCATACCTTAAACTAGTTTTTGAGGTAGGGCTGGGCGATATGAGGAAAATATTATATCGCAATATTTTTTGGCTATATCCCGATACACGATATATATCGCGATATCTCCAAAATCAATGAAAAAATGATTCAAAATTGATAAAAAAATGTCAACACTAAATTTGAACAAACTTAAATATTTTATTTTAACCATCAATTGCACACATAAATAAAAAGTACTTCAAGCAAAAAGGAAGAATAAATAATTTAAACTTAAAAAGGTGCTCTTGTGCTTTTAACATTTAAAAAAATGTTAAATCAAAACATTTAAGGCCTTTAAAATACAAAAACAAAAGTGTAAACAGTGGCCATAAAATTTACTGACCCAGAACAGTCACAGGTAACAACTCTAAACTATTTGCATGTGCTGGTAATTTTTAACAACAAACCACAAAATGTGCACAAGTTTCAAACTGTGCCAAGTTCAGGCAATGTCTGCAAAACCTCTGAACAAGAACAGATTTATCACAGTACTGCAGTAAATGTGAGCCTCTGTGTACTGTATCCGGTTTTATTGTGAAAGGGTCAGGGGGTTGTTTCCGGGTTCACGAAGACGTTCTCGAAGTTGCTCTACAAAGTGTCGCATTGAATCCTTGTGTAAAAACACGACAGCCTCCACTCAGAAACGTGAACAGAGAGGTGGAGACATTATTAAATCAGCTGTATCGCTAAAGACACGGTTAGTCTCAGCTGTGGAAGAAGACGGCTAACGCGTTAGCCATCTTGTTAGCCGCTAAGGACCGTATCTTTAGCGATAATGATAAAATGCTGATTTAATAATGTCTCCACCTCTCTCTGCGGTGCACGCATGACTAAATGAGCTCAGACCCGTGGTTTGTTTTAAGGAAGCAGCAGGCTGGAAAAACACTCGGTTCTGCCGTTTCACGGTTCATGCTCCACTCCGCTGTTTAAATGGTGAAAAAGATTCGTAGTTCCGACCTTTCTTCGGGATTATTTTCAGCATCGTCTACAAAAACATTTTTTATGCCCTCATCTGACAATTTAATCCAAACTAGCTCAGAAAGAACATTGTTTTTCCCCCTCAGCAGCTGGCAGCGCTCTTCATATCTGCCGTGTTTACATGTTGTGCTGAAAGTCTCGCGCGCGGCTCCTGCAGCCTGCAGGAAGGAGGGGGGCGAGTGGGAGCCCGCACGACAGCAGGAGGATCCTCGATATACACGATACAGGTAACCCCCGACCTACGACCCCATCGACCTGCGAACCACGGGACCTACGAACATATCATATTTAATAAAAATATGAATTAAAAAAAAAAAAATTTTTTTTTTTTTTTTTTTTGTGTTTAAATGTTCTTAATTTCATGTGTACATCACTTTGTTGCAGCTCTGGTTGTTTTAAAGGCTTTATAAATAATAATTATGATAAAAAAGATCATTTCTGATCATTTTTGAGCAATTTTTGGCAACAGGAAGTAGGTCTTCAGTTTACACGGTCACAAATTAATGTAGAACACCGGACGCTATTTTAGGTTCAGTCACTGGGGTCTCCGGTTACAAATTAATGTAGAACACCGGACGCCATCTTAGGTTAGCTGCCGAGAGCTGGACGAAGACTGGTGACCAGGATGGCTTCATATGGATTAATTACTAGCTGGAAACGTCTCTGTGAACTTTGTGGATGTCTCAAGCAGCAGCGGATTTATCGCCGATCGTGCCAGGCCGCCGTGCGAACACCTCCGGCCGGCCTGGCTACACCTCCGGCCTGGCTCTGGCCTGGCTAGCTCCAGAAGCTAACACGGGAGCTAACACGGTAGCCGGCCGAAGACTGGTGACCAGGATGGCTTCATATGGATTAATTACGAGCTGGAAACGTCTCTGTGAACTTTGTGGATGTCTAAGGCAGCAGCAGAAGCTGCAGATTGATCGCGCCGCCGCTCCAACACCAGCTCATGGCTTGGCTAGCAGAAGCTAGCCAGCTAGCTAACACAGGTCTGGAGCGGCTGCGGTGGTTCACTGGCCGGCCGGCGGGGCTGCTAGGCCCGACAACAATCAACGCATGGCAACCTAAGATGTCGGCTTTGACCATCTCAAAGTAAGAAAATATATTTTTATTTATTCTGTAAATGTGAATAGCAATGTTTAACATTACAGTACACTACTTTACATGCTTAAATGTGTGCGCGCGCTCCGTTAGCATGATAAATAAAGGTTGAATGAATGAATGAATGAATAATTTTTTTTTTAAATATAATTTTCACCCCCTACCTACGAACGGATCGAGCAGCGAACGGTTCTTAGGTCCCAAACTCGTACGTAGGTCGGGGGTTCCCTGTATAGCCCTTTTAACCATCGTACATTTAAAATATCGCGATACATCGAGTATATTCGATATATCGCCCACCCCTATTTTGAGGTGCTTTTTAATCCCCCCCCCCCTTTTTATGATACTGGAGCCCTAGTTTAAAAGCTAGACAGGACAGGAGTTACCTCAGCCTTTACAGCGCAAGTACAGTAATATTTAACTTTTCTTTTGACTGATGTGCAACGCGCTGTTCCCGCACTGGCTTTGTCTATGCTTAGACTAAACTTTTGTTTACATGAGGTGACGAACAGATTAGCAGGACTCTGCCCATACTCTGATTATCTTAGACTTTCCTCTTTTTGGGGGGGCTTTTTGGTTCTGTATTTAGGCACATAAATAATTGAAGTAGGCCTATTCATGTATAAAAATGGGTGAAATATATAATGTTTTCAATATATTATTTTGAACTATTAACATTTTTCCTCTTCCTGTATACCTGTTGACTATCTTGAATTGAATCTTGAATTGGTCTTGGACTGATTGAAGATTTAATTTAGGATTAGGATTAATTTAACTTTGTTTATATGTATGTGCGTGATCACACATCTATGTGTACATTTTTGGCCTTGCATGAGGTGCTTATACAATTTTTTTCCCTTTTATGATACTGGAGCACTAGTTTAAAAGTTAGACAGGAGACTTATTTTTAATTTCTATGGAGCTTGCTGCTTCTGTCTGTTGCAGCTGTCCAGGGTGGGAAAGGGAGGGGGGTGGGGGGTCCATCACTGCCATTAATTTATATTTTCTTTCACTTTGCCAAGAACTGCACAGCCATCAACACATTAGACTGTATTACCTACCTTTCTTATACAAATTATTAGTAATATGAGTGGTCAGTTGGTGTTGTCAAGCTGGAACGTCAAAGGTTTGAACCACCCCGTCAAGAGAAGGAAGGTGCTTTCTCATTTAAAACAGTTAAAAACAGGCATTGCTTTCCTGCAGGAGACTCATATTAGAAGTGACGATAGCAAACGATTACTGCAAACATGGCACGGGCAGAGTTTCCATTCCTCCTTTCGAGCAAAGGCTCGGGGCGTCTCGATCCTCATCAGTCAAGACATTTCATTTGAACCATTTCAAGTTAACTCAGATAAATATGGTCGTTTTGTGATTGTTTCCGGTAAATTGTACAACACACCAGTAGTGCTAGTTAATGTTTATGCCCCAAATACGGATGATGTTGGTTTCTTTGAGAAATTATTTTCACTGCTCCCGGACCTAAACACATATTCATTGATACTCAGTGGTGACTTGAATTGCTGGTTGGACCCAGTCTTGGACAGATCCTCTACAAACCCTGCCACAGCCAGCAGGTCGTCCCACACTATTCGTGCCTTTTTATCTAAATATGGCCTGTGCGATGTATGGCGTTTTTTACACCCAGCTGAGAGAGAATATTCTTTTTTTTCTCATGTTCATCACTCGTACTCGAGGATCGATTACTTTTTCATAGACAACAAACTTCTTCCCTCTGTCCGTGGCTGTGACTACCACAGTATTGTCATCTCAGACCATGCACCTGTCACTCTGTCTCTGTCCCTCCCTGACATTCCTATAAGGAGTAGACAGTGGAGATTCAATTCAACGTTACTGTCAAACAATGATTTTGTTACATTTATAGAAAAAGAAATAACCTTCTTTCTATCCATAAACAGAACTCCTGGGATCCCATTGTCAACCGTTTGGGATACCCTTAAGGCCTATCTTAGGGGACAAATCATTTCATATACCGCCCGGCTGAGGCAAAAATCTCAAAAAGAAAGAACTGATTTAGCCCAGCAGATAAAAGAAATTGATCAACAATATGCTCAAAACAAATGCCCTAATCTGTACAAAAAAAAGTAGAACTCAAAACTAAGTTTGATTTATTGTCTACATACTCAATAGAACAATCACTTTTGAAAAGTAAATCATCATTTTACATACATGGAGAAAAGTCAGGAAAACTACTGGCAAATCAGTTGAAGGGTGCCACGGCTAAACAAATCATCCCTAAGATCCAATTAAAGAACGGCACCATAACTCTAGATCATTTACAAATTAACAGAGCATTTAAGGACTTTTATTCCCATTTATATACTTCAGAATCTCAAACCAACAAGAATTTATCTTCTCAGTTTTTCGAAAAGACCAATATGCCAAAACTCACACCCAATCTGAAAGATGCACTGGAGATCACAATATCCCTGACAGAAATTGTGTCAGCTGTATCATCAGCTCGTGATCTACAGCTTTCACTGGAACGGTTTGCAGCTGAATGCGATGCGGCCGGGATGAGGATCAGTTCCTCCAAATCCGAGGCCATGGTCTTGAGCCGGAAAAGGGTAGCATGCCCTCTCCGGGTCGGGGAGGAGGTCCTGCCCCAAGTGGAGGAGTTTAAGTATCTCGGGATCTTGTTCACGAATGAGGGAAAACTGGAGCGTGAGATCGATAGGCGGATAGGTGCAGCGTCCGCAGTGAAGCGGGCGCTGTACCGGTCTGTCGTGGTGAAGAGAGAGCTGAGTCAAAAGGCAAAGCTCTCAATTTACCGATCGATCTACGTTCCCACCCTCATCTATGGTCATGAGCTTTGGGTTATGACCGAAAGAACAAGATCTCGGATACAAGCGGCTGAAATGAGTTTTCTCCGCAGGGTGGCTGGACTCTCCCTTAGAGATAGGGTGAGAAGCTCAGTCATCCGGGAGGGACTCGGAGTAGAGCCGCTGCTTCTCCACATCGAGAGGAGCCAGTTGAGGTGGCTCGGGCATCTGGTTAGGATGCCTCCTGGACGCCTCCCTGGTGAGGTGTTCCGGGCATGTCCCACCGGGAGGAGACCCAGAGGAAGACCCAGGATACGCTGGAGGGACTATGTTTCTCGGCTGGCCTGGGAACGCCTTGGGATTCCCCCAGAGGAGCTGCTCCAAGTGGCTGGGGAGAGGGAAGTCTGGGCCTCCCTACTTAGGCTGCTACCCCCGCGACCCGACCCCGGATAAGCGGAAGAAAATGGATGGATGGATGGATGGATGGATGTATCGGTAATGCAGTCTGGCAAATGTCCGGGTCCTGACGGCTTCCCTGCTGAATTTTTTAAGAAATTTTCTCCATTACTTTCCCCACTCCTACACTCGGTTCTCTTAAGAGTCGTTTGACAAAGGATCCCTTCCGAAATCTTTCTTAGAGGCCTGCATTACCCTCATTGCAAAGAAAGGAAAAGACCCAACTCACTGTTCCTCTTATCGACCAATCTCCCTTTTAAATACAGATGCCAAAATTTTAGCTAAAGTTCTTGCTCAAAGGTTGGAAAAGATCCTTCCTTTCATCATATCAAAAGACCAGACTGGATTCATTAAAGGCAGGCACTCCTTTTTTAATATCAGACGCCTTTTGGACATTATTTATTCTCCTTCGGATACTGTTCCTGAGTGTGTTATTTCCCTTGATGCGGAGAAAGCATTTGATCGGGTTGAATGGGACTACTTGTTTAATGTTCTTGACAAATTTGGTTTTGGCCCCAATTTCATTACATGGGTGCAATTAATTTATTCACATCCCACCGCAACCATTCGTACCAACTCTCAGATATCGAAACCATTCAGTCTACATCGAGGAACTCGCCAGGGATGCCCACTGAGCCCTTTGCTCTTTGACCTGGCAATTGAACCTCTTGCCACTGCTTTGCGGTCCTGTGACACAATTTCAGGAATCTGGAGAGGCGATATGGAGCACAAGGTCTCCCTTTATGCTGATGACCTTTTACTTTTCATTTCTCATCCGACTGACACGCTGCCTTCCGTTTTATCATTACTTGAGGAATTTGGAATCAATTCTGGTTACAAATTAAACTTGAGTAAAAGTATAATTTTCCCTGTCAATACCCTGGCGCAGACTCTTGACTTTAGTAAATGGCCTTTTAAAATTGAGAAGATAAAATTCTCTTACCTGGGTGTTACAGTTACGAGGAGGTATAAGGATTTATATCAAGAAAATTTTGTCTCTCTGTTGAATCAGACAAAGCAGGCATTATCCCGATGGTCACCGCTTTCCACTTCCCTCATAGGCCGTATTAACTCAGTCAAGATGGTCACTTTACCTAAGTTTTTATATCTCTTTCAAAATATTCCTGTTTTTATCCCTGGTTCATTCTTTGTTCAGTTAGATTCCATCATTTCATCATATCTGTGGCAAGGAAAACGTCCACGCTTAAATAAGACACATCTCCAAAAAACTAAGGCCGCAGGCGGTCTTGCCCTTCCAAATTTCCGCTTTTACTATTGGGCAGCAAACTTGCACTGTCTAGCATTCTGGTCATTCTATTACAACAGACCTGACAGCCCTGACTGGGTAGAGATGGAGTCACAGTGTTCTGGGAAATGGTCCTCCGTGGCTTTCTTGGGATCCTCACTCCCGCTTCCACCACTTACAACTGTTATAAATCCAGTTATAAAACACTCACTAAAAATCTGGGCACAATTTCGTAAATATTTTGATTTCTCTAGTTTCTCTCTTTATAGCCCTATTATGTCTAACCAACTTTTCAAACCATCATCTCAGGACTCTGTTTTTAAAGAATGGCAAAGAAAGGGTATAGTACGCTTCAATGACTTGTTCCTTAAAGGTACTATCTGCGATTTCTGCAAAGCCCTGAAACTTAGAAAAATTTTGAACAGAGACCGTTCTCCCTCCTCCCCCTTGCACTCTGGGTGACCTGCAACTCCGCCTCCTTAGCTCCTCCTCCACAGCTTGGCTGTCTCGTGAACGCGCATGCTTGTAAACACAGTTGTAATGGCGTCGGCTCAGTCAAAACACCGGTAAGGATAGACTATTTGCTTCTCAAATCTTTGCGTATTTGTAATAAAGTATCGTAAATTATGTATAACCCTTTCAATAAGTTATGTGTAGCTCTTACTTTGTGTTACATTTTATCTGTGTTATGCAGTTTTGAAACATTGTCGATGGGCTTCCGATGAGGATTTTACACCCAGAGGTGTACTTCTACGTCCGAAGAAGAGGAACCCAGGAACACAGGATGTTCTCATAGTCACCATGTTTTCATGCAAACATTAAAATGATGATTGGATGAACAGTACTGTTGCTTTGTCTTATTCTTCATGAACATGCAGTGAAATAATTTTCTATTTGAAAGAACACAGCGACAAAATCTTTTTTATTTATTTATTTAGACAATAAATACACAAAAAACCTAAATAAATATGTGACAAGGATCATCAAACCGTTACATAACGCAGACTTAAATAACCATAAATAAAGCACTGAGCATCCACCCTGATGTTAAATACTCTGTTGTGTACTTAGTTTGATTTAAATAACTTTTTAATAAAACTGGACAGAAATTAAACAGAACTTAATTAACTCCAAATTCTTCCAAACCTGCAGCCTTCAGGGCAACAGAACAGCAAGCAGGGCCCAGGTGACTGATCTGGTCTTCACTTAAGTGGGTCAGGTCAGTAAATATGTGCAGCTTCTCCAGATTGTCAGCTTGTCCAAACATCTAAAGTCCATAGAGAACCACCTGATCTCCACTCTTTCATTTGTGTATATATATAATATATATATATATATATATATATATATATATATATATATATATATATATATATATATATATATATATATATATATATATAGTTATAAATATAGGTATCTATATATATATATATATATATATATATATTATAAATATATATATAT
>JBBPBX010092158.1:0-13791 GCA_038048925.1 Garcialebias charrua
TATATATATATATATATATATATATATATATATACATATATATATATATATATGTATATATATATATATATATATATATATATATATATATATATATATATATATATATATATATATATATATATATATATTATATATATATATATATATATATATATATATATATATATATATATATATATATATATATATATATATATATATATATATATATATATATATTATATATATGTATATATATATATATATATATATATATATATATATATATATATATATATATAACTACAAAAGCTGAAAGATCTGTGTGTTAGAGCTATACTTTTTTCTTTTTTCGACTAACGTTGATTAGCTGTGGAAGCCATCATAAATTGTGTTGACTGCAAGTGATGAACATCCAGTAAATAAATGTTGAGTCTCATTAAAAAAGTGGTTCTTGAGATTTGATGCTAACAGAACAAGGAACACACAAGCAGTTACAGCATTGTCTGCTCTAAATCCAGGTCAGAGGTTTGGTGAACACAGTGTTCAGGTCTCAGGGACAGAAAACCAGCAGGACAGTCCACACACTACAGCTTTGTTAAAGACAGAGGAGGAGATGATGTGACACGAAGAACAGCATCCCAGTCAGGCCGGTCCAGGCTCCAGGTCAGGACTGATCGTTTCTCACAAATGATTCTTCCCCTCTGACTCCTCTGGACTGAGCTGACGCACCCGCTTCGAACCCGCTGGCTGACGTTTGTGGTCCAGTCAACCTCCCAGCACCAAAGACCAGTGTTTCTATATGAGGACAGTCTGGATCAGGGGTCTGCAACTTTTAGGATCAAAAGAGCCATTTCTGCCCCTTTGTTCACTAGATTAAATGTGTCCAGAGCTGCAAAACTCACTGCAGTTGTCATTATCAACTGGTGGCCCATGGCCCACTTTAAGTTTGTTAAAGGGAGGTTTTCTGGCCAGTAGGCGATAAGTTACTGTATAAAACTAAAAACATCTAATGATTGTTAACATTAATTGATATTTTTCCATTTTGAGACAAAAGAAAAGACTGGATTCCATCCATCCATCATTATCTTTACCGTATTTCTGGTGTATATGTCACACCTTTTTATGGTTTTTTTCAAGGCCTGCGACCTATACACCAGTGCGACCTATATATGGCTTGTTATCACTTTCGGCGAAACAAATTTTTAAATCCAGCTCATTTCACAATTACGTTCATTTATTAAGGAAAAGTTCAGCTCAGACATATATTTGCTATAATTTTTATCAAACAAATAATTGTTTTTAAGTGTTAATCTTCTTAAAAGCCTTGCTGTGCTCCTGTGGCAGACATTTGCAGCAGAGCTAAACGTAGGTGCGATCTATACTCCGGTGCGACCTATCTAGGGATTTTTCCAATCTATTGGTAATAATTGGACAATGCGACCTATGCACAGGTGCGACCTATACACCAAAAAATACTGTACTTGCTTTTTACTTTCTGGGTTGTGGGGGATCACTGGTGCTCATATCCAGGTTGCAAGTCTATCACAGAAGGCTGGATTCTTGTAAAAGAAAAAAAATATATTTTTTGTAAAACAAACAATGAACAGTTCAGGCTTATGTTTGTTGTTTTTTTTATTGTGGAGAAATTGAGTATCCTACTTTAAAGAAGAAAAAAAGCATAAAGTTAAACTCTGTGTATTTGTACTAGTGTCCACATATTTGCAAAGGAAATGACAGAAAAACAGCTAAAACTATAGTCATTTTTTGTTGTGGGTACAACATCCTATAAAATTCAGTTTTATGTTACTTTTGGTCAAAGCTTGAAAGAGCCGCTGCGGAGGGACCAAAGAGCCACATGTGGCTCCAGAGCTGCAGGTTGCAGACCCCTGGTCTGGATGATCAGACACACATTACCATCCTGTTGTTGTCTGACAGTCTGACATTTCTCTTTACTGTTTGTGTTGATGGCAGGAATCTGATAGAGTTATAGATCTATTCATTTATGATGATGATTCACAACTTAGTGGTGGTGTGTGTTAATGTGTAACCTTCATTTGTTGAGACTTGGATTCATTTTCACGGTATCAAACAGTGTTTCCATGGTGATTAGTCAGAGTGTGTCAAGGCGACAAGCATCATTTATTCTAATACAGGTAGTCCTCGACTTACAACGTAGATCCGTTCCTACGCGGCGTCGTAAACCGATTTTCAACGTAAGACGGAACATACGTATATTCTGCACCATATACCGTACATGTACAGTACTGTATTACCAAGCAGTTAGCGGCCTATCCTAACACAGTACCCTACATAATTATCAAAACACACATACGTTTGGGAGCCATAATGAAGGTCAAAAAGAGTTAATGGCCTACTGGGATGCTGGTGATGCCGCCCTCCTCGGTCCATCCACCGTATTCCGTATTCTGTTTACGACGTAAAACCGCGTTCACAGTACAGTACAATATTTTCCGCCGCTGCTTTACGACGTTTACAATGTAAAACCGTGTTCACAGTACAATACGGTATTCTTCCGCCGCTGCGCCGCTGCGTCACGACGTTTATGACCTAAAACTGCGTAACTCGAAATAAGGCTTTTCATAGTAAATGGGAGATGCGTCGTAACCACGAAACATCGTAACTCAAGACCGTCGTAACCCGAGGACTACCTGTAAACGGCTCCGAGAACAATGGTGAGGTGGATCTGCTCCTTAATGGTCTACTGGGGCACGACCCAAGTAGAAGTGATGAGGAGTGGAGAGAGAATCATTTATCTCTTAATTAGATCAAATCAAATAAAAAATAGATGCTTGCTGGCAGAAGAAGTTCAAACAAGAATAGTCTGAACCATGCATGAAAAAAGATTTAGCAGCATTTGAGCAATTTTTACCAAATGATTTATTAATGTGGGATATTGTCATATGTTCATTTGTATTTCACAATCTATTACTTGGTCTTATACCAGATTTGTAAAGTAGTCAGTCATCAATTATCAGTCAGTTAAGATTCAGATGATGAACAGCATTGCTTTGGCTCTTTTTAGATTGGAGTATATTAAAGATAACATAAATCCATTTAGTCCAGCTGTTAGTTTGATAAACATTCAGAGTTCAATTACATTTCTCCAAACTGAATTTCTTCAAAGTGCTGCTGCAGCGAAAACTGCTTCAACAGAAGCCCACAACAAAAGTTTTGAACTATCCCTTTAGAATGTTGTCTGGTTTGTTCCAGTTCTTTGAAAGCTCTACAGCTGGAAAGGTCTATGTCAGCACCATTACATCAGATCATTAGACTACTAACTGGGACCTTTGTCGTGTAATTTGAACTCATTTCATATTAGCAGACTTGTGTTTTAAGCCTTTTCTGTGGAAAACGCAGAACTGTGGGACTTTACTGCCCTCTTGTGGTCAAATACATAAACTACAACAACGCGTTTTCATAAAGATCTTGCCAGTTGTGTATTTTAAGGCACGTGTAGCCGCTTCACTAAAATAAAACCATAACCGTGGGAGCAGTTGATTATATTTAGTTGTTACTTGATTAAAACTTTCCTCTATTTTTGTTTGTTTTTAGGGTTAACAATGTGCGTCATAACGTCAGCGTAGCGCCGCTTTGATCCGCCGCCTGTACTGCGCCTGCGCACTGCGGTGTGTTGGCAATGAACTGGAATCTAATTTCAACAGTACATCTAAATTATAGCGAGATTATCAGGGGTGTGTGTTGGATTTTTGCATTTCCTGTCACTGAATAATCTCCACAGTGAAAAGCCTTTCTGTTTCCTGAGATGTCTTCTGAAAACGCTGTGTCACATGATGAAGGTATGGGAACATTTTTATTTTAAAGTTTATTCAGACAGGAAAACAATTTCATCGACCTATGTAATGTAAACTCAATTAAAATCTATCTATTTATCAGAAATATGTTGCATTACTGTAAATGTCCCCTATGATTATTGAAGCATCATGTTGCATTACTGTAAATGTCCCCGATGATTATTGAAGCATAAGTCAGTGCATGTTTTGCTTTTAAATAAAATCATGATTCTAAAAAAAGCTAAGTCTGGTCCTCTGGACATTCAAAAAACAAAACAAAACAAAGCAAAAAAAAAAGCTTTTATTTTATTTATTTATTTATTTATTTATTGCTTTTTTTATTATTATTATTTTTTGAATGTCCAGAGGACAAGACTTAGCTTTTTTAGATTTTTCTATTCTGGATTATTGAGCATGCATCGGGGTAAAATGATGATGATGATTATTATTATTATTATCATACAGGCTGTGAAACACCCTCCCCCTCACCAAAGGATGAACCTCTGAGGTTAGTTCTGCTGGGTCGGACTGGGACCGGCAGAAGCTCCTCGGGGAACACCATCCTGGGAAGACCAGCCTTCTGGGTGGAGGCGTCCCCCAGTTCCATCACCACGAAGTGCAGGAGACAGATTGGGACAGCAGGCGGGCGCAGCGTCTCTGTTGTTGACACCCCCGGGTTCTTCCACACACACCTGTCTCCTCAGGAGGTCATGGCAGAGGTGGGTCAGTGTGTGAACTTGTATCCTCCAGGCCCCCAGGTCTTCTTGGTGACCCTGCAGCTCGGCAGGTTCACGCAGGAGGAGCGGGAGGCCTTGGAGTGGATCAGGGTGAGGTTTGGGCCTGAAGTGTTCAGGTTTACTGTAGTCCTGTTCACCTGGGGGGACCAACTGCGAGGCAAAGGTGTTGAGGACTTCCTGCAAAAGAGCCGCGAGCTGACAGAGTTCGTCAGCAGCTGCCAGGGGGGGTACCACGTTCTTGACAACAGTGATGCAACAAACTGTTCACATCAAGTCCTTCGACTTCTGAAGAAGGCTGATCAGCTTGTAGCCATCAATGGAGGCGGTTGCTATAGCAACGAAATGTACCAGGAGGCTGAGAGCGTCTTCAGGGAGGCACAAGAGAGGATTCAGGAGGACAGAAGTCACATGGCGCCTGCTCACAAGGACACTAAAGAGACGAGAGCAGAGTCGGAGAGAACGAGGAGGGAGGAAGAGGAGGCCAGGAGGAGAGAAGAGAGGCTTTTCTGGTGCGAGCTGGTGACTGCACTGGGGAGGGGGGCGGCAGAGGGAGCAGGGATGATGGGAAAGGACAAAGGAAAACCCGTGAAGAAGGCGAAGGTGGTCGAGAAGGCCGCAGCTCTGGCAGCGTCGCCTCTCTGCATCAAATCTGCTGCAAAGGTGGTGGGAGGAGCGGTGAGGGAGGGGAGCAAAGTTCTCCTCAAACACAAAAAAACTCTGCTGGGCTGAAGACTGGGAGACGAAAGACTGACTTTATTTCATTATCACAAACCAGATGCTGCAAACCTCTGCACATCAACAGCACTGAGGGACTATAGTGTGCAAGTTGCACAAAAAATAAAAACTTATGGTTGTATTTTAAAAAAAAAAGTTAATAAACTGTGTCCAAATCAACATGACTTGCATGTTTATGGCAGACATCTGCTCTCATCCAACATCAGGGTTTCATGTGTCATGATATAGATCGATCCAAATGTCTGTAACAGATCCTGAAATGATTCCAGTTTATCCTCAGTTGTAGAAAAACACACAACTGGTCCACAGTATTTACTGGACAAAAATGGAGCTAAAATGAAAAGTGTGTGAAAATTGAGTCCTGTGGCTGGCTGTGGAGGAATATTGCCCCACTCGTCTTTACATGGAGGTTAGCAGACATTTTGTTTCTGCTCAGCTATAGTAAGATCCAATCCAGTGCATTTCAGTCAGGCTGCCTGGACTTTGAGTGGATCATTGCAACACCTTGATGTGTTTCTTTTCATTCTGCTGTAGATCTGCTGCTGTGTTTGAGATCCTGTTATCACGACTGGTCCAAGCTTCACTGGTCAGTCAGACGGCTCAAGAAACCTTTGGTAAACAGAGGTCATGAACAAAAATGACCCAAAAAAGCCCTTATCATCAACCCTCCACCACCGTGGTTTAGATGGTATGAGTTGTTTGTCTTGATATGTTTAGTTTTTGTTAAAGACCGTGTAAAGTGAATTTCAACATTTTCTTCAATAAACATTATAAATGTCGTAATTGTAATCTTGTAAATGAGTAAAAAGTCTCAAAATTGTAGCTCAATTAATTTTGGAGTTATAGATCAAACTGTGTATAAACACATTTCTCTTTCAGGATTTTTTAGGCGTGGTTTAAATGTGACCGCGTTTCGTCACGCGGTCACAAGCCCCACCCCCTGCAGCTCCAGCCGTTATAAATGCGTTCTTCGGTGGAGCCGTTCACTCGCTACCGACCGTCTCCCTCCAGTACTGGCGTGCTGCTGGAGCGACCACATGCCACCTGCACCTCCGCGCGCGTGTGTGTGGCGATCAGACCCCGCATGCATGTGACCGGGTCGCGCGCGCGTGTGTGTGGCGATCAGACCCCGCATGCGATGTGACCGGGTCGCGCGCGCGCGCGTGTGTGTGTGGCGATCAGACCCCGCATGCGATGTGACCGGTTCGGACCGCGAGTCCGCTCATCTTCTAAAATAGCGCTGATTATAACAGCGGAGTTATGTGTCCTCAACTTTAAAAACATAACCAGAGTTGTTAGTGCACTAAAAACAGCGTAACTCTTGGAAAAAGGAGCTGCTGGAAGCCAGAACTCAGATAAAAACAGAGCAGGTGATCTCTGCTTCCCCCGTATGCCTCCCCACACAGCTCAGCTCTGAAGGGGGCTGGACATGGCGCAGTACTGCGCTGAAATCACGCCCACGTGCGACACGCCCCCAGCGTTCTAGAGCAAGTCAAAATCATGTTTTTTCATGATTTTTGAGACTTAATTTTATAAGGAAATCAATGTTTTTAATCAGTCAGATTTATATGGGTGATTAATAACACATATTTATGCCGTGTGACAAAATAAAAACACACATTTAATTTCACTTTACACGGTCTTTAAACAATTTGTTGTGGGTTAAATTTAAACATCTACTTTGGTCTCATCTATCCAAAAGAAATTATTTCAATCGTCCTAGGGTTTATTCACCTCTACCACTACCGGTGAATGTGTGAATGAATGGGTGGATGGCTGGTATTGTAAAGCGCTTTGGGGCTCCTCTCAGGGGGCTGGAAAGGGCTATATAAATAAGCTCCATTTACCATTTATTTAGAGCAGGGGTCTGCAACCTGCAGCTCTGGAGCCACGAGCGTCTCTTTCAAGCTTTGACAAAACTAACATAAAACTGAATTTTATAGGATGTTGTACAAAACAACAAAAAATGACCAGTTTTAGCAGTTTTCCTGTCATTTCCTGTGCAAATATGTGAATACGAGAGCAAATTATACTCACATTAATTTTATGCTTTATTTCTTCAAAGTAGGATACAGTACTCAGTTTCTCCGCAATTTGAAAAAATAACACATAAGCCTGCGCAGTCCTTTTAGTTTTTTTTAATTTGGCAAAATCATATATTTTTTCTCTTTACAAGAATCCAGTCTTCTGTAATGGGCTTATGGGCTGGATATGGGTACCAGTGATCCACTGCAACCCAAAAAGGAAGAAGCGAGTAAAGATGATGGATGGATGGAATAGTATTTTATTTTGTGTCAAATTTTAAATAATATAATAAAAGCCCCCTCTAAGTGGCCCATGGGCCACCAGTTGATAATGACAGATGTAGCAGGTTTTACAGCTCAGGACTCGTTTAATTTAGTGAACGAAGGGGCAGAAATGGCTCTTTTGATCCCCCTGCTTTAGACACAGCTTCTCTTGCAGCCCTTCCAAAGTCGTACGCATTTCAAACTGTGCCGATGTTGAACATGTTCGGGGGAGCCTGCAGAATCTGACACAGAGTCGTTTGGCTGAGCACATTTTCTGCAGTCATAAAGGTGGACTTGAGTTTTTTCCACTGTGGAGTAACCATCGCTCCTTCACACTTTAGTCACACACACTCCAATCCTCCCTCCTGTTTGTATCTTGACAGTAAAGTTTGTCATCTTTTTCTTCACCAGCTTAGAACCAAGGGTGAACACCTGGAGCAGGATACACATCATCATACATCACTTGTGTTGCTGTTCCATGGGTGCTGTAACGGCTGCTTCCCTCAATAAACGGCAAAAGGGTGCTTTTATTTTGTTAAAAGGATCACGATCATGCCACTTTGTTAATTTTGTGTCTTTATTTAGTTTAATTAGGATTCTGAGGAAGAATGAACTGAACTGTTAAACTGCATTTAAATTGTTTAAATTGAGTGTGCTTTACTTGAAATGAATGTAGTTCTAGTTTCTTGCAGCATGAAGAGACATTGTGCCCAGTGTGAGGAGATACAGATTAAGATTGCAGACAGACACTGAGGCAGAGAGAGAGAATTTTTCAAGCTATCTTGGTCAAAAGGCAGATTCCTACGGAAGCGTATTGCAGTCAACCATGGAAAATTTTTTTGGGAGCTTATGTGGTAAAAACGTGATACTATGTAGTAATAACGTGATACGTATGTAGTAAAAACGTGATACTATGTAGTAAAAACGTGATACGTATGTAGCGTGATAAGTATAGATGTAGCATGCGCGTAGCCAGTATTTTAGGAGGGGCGGTTCCTTTAAATATATAGTAGACCTGCAAAACGCCACATGCCTCGGGCGCGTCTGCTTTCCGCTCCAACGACCCAGGTTCGAGCCTGACCTGGTTGAACTTATTTTACTTTTTTTTTTGAATAAATAAATAAAATAAATAAAGGAGTTTGTGTTAACCACAGGCATATTAAGTCTATGGTGTTAACCGGTTCGACATTAGCGGCGTCTCCACACCTTCTCTTTCCACCTCTCTTAACACAGAACTTGTGTTGTGCGGGAGTTGTGGTCCCGCCTACATCCCGCCTATTATTGTGTCCCTCGAATAAAAAATAGGTCAGACTCTTTCTCTGACTGAAGTGGGTTTTAGAAATTGAACACAGTCAGACAAACTCATTGCCCTGACCAAATCAGACAGAAAGATTAAGTTTATAACAAGAATTATTTAATTATAACACTGCAGCAGCTATACCTGCTGCTTCTTTGGCTTCTTTAGAACATGAAAATATACTCAGCCCTTCTTGTCCTAGATAAACAAAACACTGAAATACAAAAAAAGACGAAGAAGAAATCCATAAAAGAACACACATGGCAACAAAAGAAACATTTTCATGATGTAGATATAGGAGTGTGACTACCACTACACACATAAAGGATTTATATGTTGAGCCCATATTAAAGAAGACTGACCAGGTTTGCACAAAGTGAACAGGATAAACAAGCTACAGTGAAACTATCATTTGAAATTCAAATATTAATTTTAAACGGATGTCTCTCTGCGCACCTCTGGAAAAAAAAATACAGTAAAACGAACGGAAATGAAAAGAACATAAAACATTTTCTGTGCTGCTACGAGCTAAACTCATCACACACATCAGCAACATCATTCTGCTGTCACATTTACCCCCTCATGGACAGAAAATAAACCCACACACTCAAAACACATCACTCCTTTTACAGCGTTAGAAACCACACACGCATTAAAGGAACATTTAAACAGAAAACGGATTCTATTCTGGTCTACAGGTGGACGTACGACTGTTAGTCCCACGGTTGGAGTACCAGTCTGATGTGGAACTGTGGCTAGCACAAACGGGCGTTCAAACCGGCATCGGCAGACTCATCTTCCCTCTCCCACGAAGCACTGCAAACACCCAGACGACAAACAGTCAGAGCAAACAGACAGGAAACTCGTTTTCAACCTCACTTGTTTGTTTGCCATTAAAACTCAGTTTCCTTCTTTAAATTGCCTGAACTTTTAATTTGATCTGCCTTCAAATAGAAAATAATCTTCACCTCCTTGATAAGAAACCAAAAGCAAACACCAGTTTTGGCTCTTATGTCATCAGGTGCTTTAGTAAAAATGAGCTGAATTGTAATAAATTAGTAATAAAAACGATGTAACAACTGTTTGATCGTGTAAATATAAAAATGTAGCCTTGCATACGAAGTCTCTCTTATTGTAAGTAGGAGTGCGAATCTCAGTGTCTGGAGAATCGATTCGATTCCGATTTTTGGTGTCACGATTCGATTCAAAATCGATTTTTGGTTCAGAAACGATTTTTCTATTAAAATGGTCATAAATGTAGTTTCAGTTTCGTAACTGACAAGCTGAAAAGAATAAACAACAATGTAAACAAATGGAACATTTATTTAAAACAATTTTAAACTGAGAATATTAAACAACAATGTAAACAAATGGAATATTTATTTAAAACAATAATTTTAGGTTCCTTATTGTATCAAATTTTTTGCATCGTTTGATATTTATACCAAAAATAGGAACAAATAATACAGGAATGCATTAAATTCTGGAACTTAAATAACCAGTACTGTATTAGGTTAGCTTTTTGCTCTGTTACTTTTAGAAAATTATCGTTTGAATTGATTGAACTTGTTTTGTTTTTGAAAAAAGGGGCAGATAAAATAAGATTTCTTCTTCTTTATGCCACCTTTCGTTTTATGTATTCTTTCATATACTATGAGATATCGTTTTATTTTCTTTATCTTTTGGGTTTTAATGTAAAATGAAATTTTTTTTTTTTAATCGATTTGGGGACTTTTAGATTTGATTCTGAATCGCCAGGACTAAGAATCTAGATTCTTTAAAAAAAAATCGATTTTTTTTCCTGCACCCCTAATTGTAAGAGTCTGCACAGAGTGGTTCATACTCACCTTTTGTCACGTAAAGGTAGAAGAAGTCACAGTAGAAAATGGTCTGTACGACTCCCGACACCACAGCGATCTGGTCAAAGAAGCCCTCGGTGTGGTAGCGCCACAGCCAGTTGGCGATGTAGAGAGCTCTGTAGAGGCCGAGGAAGAACAGGTAGTGGGTGGTGATGGACTCCGCCTCGCCCGTCTTGGTGATCATGAAGAGCTGCGGCATGATGGCAACGGACTCCAGGAAGATGGAGAAGGTCCACAAGACCTGGGTAAAAAAATAAAATCAGTTGCATCAAACCTTAAACCAGTTCAGCTGCAAAGAAACCATTTCAAGTGTTCAGCTAAGGGGAGCTTTTATTTTTAGTCCTGTTTTTTTGTTGTTGTTTTGTTGTTTTTTTACCTCCAGTGGGGTAAAAGAATAATTCTCCAGGAAGGACAGCCCGATGACCGGCACCAACAAGAACTCCACACGGAACGTGTCGTTCTCTGAGTCGTACGTGCTCCTGAAGCGCATGTAGATCAGATACACGGTGGCATACGCCAGAGCCAAAAACACCACCTGAGAACAGAGAAACGCTGAGTAAGATGAGACTAAGTTACCGTGCGCTGTTTTGCATGTCGAACCAGTGGCTGCCTGCTTTCCATGTTTCTACTGTACAAACCTGTGCAGGCTGAGGTGTGAGAACTGTTACAGGCTGGTGGCCTGGGCAACAATCAGCTGTGCAGCATTTGAAATAAACTTCAGGTTATGAACAGTTAATATCTTACCTGTTGTAGATAGCACCTTGAATGACCTCTGTTTATAGAAATAAGAGTATAATTCTGACCGGACTGACGAGCTAACGACTAGTCAGAGCAAGGCAAAGACCAAAGTGTGTTGCTGCTGTCTTAAAACGACTAAATTCAAAAGTTTCATACTAATGAATGCTGTTTTAAACCTGTACATCCGTGTCAGTTTCACATCACGTGCAAAAACATACAAAACAAATGGTGATTTTTAGTTAAATGTCACTGGGTTGAGACTGGGTTGAGACGGTTTACAAACAGCTGGCAAACAGCGTTTACAATAAAACCCTTACAACATTTTGAACTGTTGATTTGGGCGTTAAGTCAGTGAGTTGTGCAAGCTAGGTCGCTTGTTTGGAACATGTTTGGAGAAAATTTTGCCCTAAAGTTGATCTTAAAATATTTACTGCAGGCATCTCAAACCCCTCCCAACAGCAATGGACCTTACCAAGCTCCGCCCAGAAACGCCCCCTAAGCTCCGGCTGGTCTCCGTGTCTCCCAAGCTCAGCATTAGTGTCAATGGAAAACATGGCGTCGACTGACTCTGCAGGGTATTTCTGAGTCGAATAGTGTATCATTTCTGCCAGATTCCAACAAAATATCAGCCATGACAATAGACAGGGGAACCAACAAGTTCATGTTTTTTTTTTTGGACGTTATCAAGTTGTTTGATCCACGCGATGCCTCCAACAGCGTGCGCGTCACAGCTAATGCTACTACTGTTTGATGAGGAAAACATCAGCTCCTGAACGCTCAGCATTATTACAGCTGTGGACAGGATCACTGATGACTATTGTCCTGCAAGGCTGGGTAAGTCAGGCATTCATGGTTATGAGGATTACTTTTGAAATCAGTGATTTATGTGTTGGCAAAAGTTTGAGTGTGCCTTGGTCGCAAAGCTAATGCTAACTGTAATCTCCATTGGTTAGCCGTTGCTGCTTTAGCTGCTAAACACGCCGACAGCGACTTTTGTGAAGGCTAATGAGCTCAGCTGTTCAGTGTGTTAGTTAAAATCCAGCCTTCGTGTCACGATTTTGTGCAGTTTTAGGTGAAATCGACAGTAGAGTAGCTCGTTGTGTTAGCTAGCTCATGTGGAGTTAGCCGAGCTGTTTCTTCCCAACTTCCAGAACGTTCAGTGAACTGTGGCTTTCTCTCATCGTGACCGCGTGTTGTTAACTAGCAGGTTTCAAAAGCAGGTCAACCCTTCTCTGCTGGTGAAAGAAATAATTGTTCAGTTTTGTGCAACAGGGCCGAGCGCAGTGGTCGTGCACAAGCTTTGATCCAAGCAAGGCATTCAGTTTCACATATAGGGAAGCGGTGAATTTTACTTCCACAAATACGGTCAGGGTACCTGACATCTCCGGTACAGATACCCCACTGACGGTGGAGGACAATTTTCCCAGCCCTGACGCAAAAAAAATCTGCACGTATGCTAGCTAGCAATGTAAGTAGCATGTGGTGCCGGTCTCACAAACGCTACTGTAGCGTTTGTTTTGTGAGACCGGCACGCACGTGGAAGCTGCGCTGTGACGTGTTATGGGCATTAGCCAATGAAACGCGGCCCTGTGGGCGGAGCTTGGTAAGGTCCATAGACGCCTGCAGTGGAGATCTCCTCAAACAGAAAGCATGAGAGATAAAGATCAGATTTAAAACAAAAGAAAAAGATAACACATGAATGACAAAAGTTATCAAAGATCTGGTTTAAATACCGTAGTCTTATTTTCAAAGGTGTACACTAGTAGACTGAATCAAACTTAGTGGTGTCTGCTAGTCAACCATGTGGGAGGAGGCCAGTCAAATAATGTGCACTGCCTAGAGCAGGGTTACTCAACTGGTGGCCCAGGGGCCAAATCAGGCCCACGGGTGAGCTCAGTTGGTTCATTTTTAAATAAAACTAGATTTTAAATCGTAAAACAAGCTTACTTAAGCCTTGTACACACGTAGCCGGATATCAGTAAAACCAAATAATTTATCATGTGGTTTGGCCTTTCATCCACACGTGAACTCCGGTTGATGCAACTATAAACGAATAATAACAAAAACTCCGACCAAAGTGGAGATTTGAGAATTCTCCTCTTTCGGGTTTGCGTGTGGACTTTCGGAACCGGAGATTTGCGCATTATGTCTGCAACAGATGGTGCGGCGCTGACGTCACATAATACTCTAAAAAAAAAGTGCTAAAATGTCAACATACCTGCTCTGACATGCTTCCCAGTCGACATTTTCCTGCGTTTTATTAACATTGTACTCCAACACGGTATTTAATAGTAGTTCAACCTCGCGGTCTGTCCACACAAACGAACCTCCAAGCGCCAT
>JBBPBX010092162.1:0-10311 GCA_038048925.1 Garcialebias charrua
CAACAGGAGAACAACCAGAGAACAAGAAGAGAACAACCAGAGAACAACAGGAGAACAACAGGAGAACAACCAGAGAACAACCAGAGGACAACCAGAGAACAACAGGAGAACAACCAGAGAACAACCAGAGAACAACCAGAGAACAACAGGAGAACAACCAGAGAACAACCAGAGAACAACAGGAGAACAACCAGAGAACAACAGGAGAACAACCAGAGAACAACAGGAGAACAACCAAAGAACAACCAGAGAACAACCAGAGAACAACCAGAGAACAACCAGAGAACAAGAAGAGAACAACCAGAGAACAACAGGAGAACAACAGGAGAACAACCAGAGAACAACAGGAGAACAACCGAAGAACAACCAGAGAACAACAGGAGAACAACAGGAGAATAACCAGAGAACAACAGGAGAACAACAGGAGAACAACAGGAGAACAACCAGAGAACAAACAGAGAACAACAGGAGAACAACCAGAGAACAACCAGAGAACAACCAGAGAACAACAGGAGAACAACAGGAGAACAACAGCAGAACAACCAGAGAACAACCTAGAACAACAGGAGAACAACCAGAGAACAACCGGAGAACAACCAGAGAACAACCGGAGAACAACAGGAAAACAACAGGAGAACAACCAGAGAACAACCAGAGAACAACCAGAGAACAACAGGAGAACAACAGGAGAACAACCAGAGAACAACCAGAGAACAACCGGAGAACAACCGGAGAACAACAGGAGAACAACAGGAGAACAACCAGAGAACAACCAGAGAACAACCGGAGAACAACAGGAGAACAACAGGAGAACAACCAGAGAACAACTAGAGAACAACTAGAGAACAACCAGAGAACAACCAGAGAACAACTAGAGAACAACCAGAGAACAACCAGAGAACAACCGGAGAACAACCGGAGAACAACAGGAGAACAACCAGAGAACAACCAGAGAACAACCGGAGAACAACAGGAGAACAACCAGAGAACAACCAGAGAACAACCAGAGAACAACCAGAGAACAACCGGAGAACAACAGGAGAACAACAGGAGAACAGGAGAACAACCGGATGCTGCGCTGATCGACAAAACCACCAAGACGTTGGCGTGCACGTCAGACGACGGATTCGTTAGTGTGCACGTCAGACCAGAGCGCTCACTCTGAAAACATCGGATCTGGATCAGAACCAGGACCCGGGTCGGACCGGGACAGGAGACGTTTAACAAACAAATCAAATCAAAAGTTCCCGTTTGGACCTGGTCCCTGAACGCAGCAGCGCCCGACAACGTCTTACCGTGACCACGTAGATCTTCTCCGTGGCGTTGGGCGTCTCGTTGCCGTCCGACCTCCAGGCGTAGCTGACGGGAACGGCTCCGGTCTCGTTTCCGTCGCAGCTCAGTTGGACCGCCCCGTCCTGCAGCGGGGACACGCCCACGCTCGGCACGGGCACGGACGCTGTCCGTCAGAGGAGAGAACGGAGTTAAACATGGAACCCTGTGGCGTGTTACCTGGCGAGCGGCTTCACGTACAGATGACGACGAGGCGGACGGCCGCTCCCACTCTCTGACCGACCTCCGGCGTGTAGAGGTTGCTGTCCGCCTGCACGAGTCTGCTGATCGTCAACGCTCCCGTGGATGTGTTCAGGACGCCGCGCTCTGTGGAGCAACACGCCAACAAGTGTCAGTCTTCGGCTGCGTGTAGGAAACAAGGCCGACGTCAGTCTACCTCGGAAGTGTCGGTATGTGTCCATCGTTTTTCCGTCCCACTGGACGGCGATGTTCGGCCCGTCCTTCCACGTGATGCTCGTGGTCGAGCTGGTCACGGATAAACCGTCTGGGTGGAGGTCCACGTCACCGCCCAGCTTCCCGTACACCGTTCTCTCTGCAGGAACAATTAATTAATTAATCCGTGTTGTGAGCGGAACAACTTGAACAATACTGTATCTGGTACCGACTTCCTGTTTGGTGTGGAAGCATCTACGTGTAAGAAAGGTCCACTGGGTCGACAAGTCAAAATCCAAGATGGCCGCCACCATGTACGTATCTAAACCAACCACGCTGCTCATTTAAAGAGACTGATTTCTAGTTCTTCTTGTGTTGCTTAAAATTAAAGTTTCCTCAAAATATTGGGGTGGCCAAAGAATAATCTATGGGGGGGCCAAGGCCACCATTAGCCACCCCCTTGCTCTGCTATTACACCTCGCATCAAACAAGCAAATAAACAAATAAATAACCCCCCTCCCCCACCCCAACACACACACACTTGAACACCTTACACCAAAAACGTTTAGGTTTACTTCACTTCCTGTTCATCTTAACAACACTTACTTTTCAAAGCCCTCAGAGACAGAGAGCTGCTTGTCTGTTCCTGAAATGAACTTCTTGTTTGTTGGAGTCAAGTTCTGATCAGGTCTGGAGAACTTCATCACATTTCAGGACCTTGTGTTTTTATTTAGGTCGTAAACAAACACAACTGGTAGGTGTTTGTTTTCAGTCAAAGTGAGGAAAAAATGCTCAAAGAACCACACTGCTAACAGGACCACAATGCTAACAGGACCACGATGCTAACAGGACCACGATGCTAACAGGACCACAATGCTAACAGGACCACAATGCTAACAGGACCACGATGCTAACAGGACCACGATGCTAACAGGACCACAATGCTAACAGGACCACAATGCTAACAGGACCACAATGCTAACAGGACTACGATGCTAACAGGACCACAATGCTAACAGGACCACAATGCTAACAGGACCACAATGCTAACAGGACCACGCTGCTAACAGGACCACGCTGCTAACAGGACCACGCTGCTAACAGGACCACAATGCTAACAGGACCATGATGCTAATAGGACCACAATGCTAACAGGACCACACTGCTAACAGGACCACGCTGCTAACAGGACCACAATGCTAACAGGACCACATTGCCAACAGGACCACGCTGCTAACAGGACCACGCTGCTAACAGGACCACAATGCTAATAGGACGACACTGCTAACAGGACCACAATGCTAATAGGACCACGATGCTAACAGGACCACAATGCTAACAGGACCACAATGCTAACAGGACAACACTGCTAACAGGACCACGATGCTAACAGGACCACACTGCTAACAGGACCACGGCATTAGACTCTGCCATTATAGCAGAGGTGTGTTTCTGTCCATCATTTTCTTAAAGCTCCACTGCCATCATCTTTTAACTTTCCATAAAATGGCACAACATATATATATATATATTAAAGACCGTGTAAAGTGAAATTAAATGTGTGTTTTTAGTTTGTCACATGGCATAAATATGTGTTATTAATCACCCATATAAATCTGACTGATTAAAAACATTGTTTTCCTTATAAAATTAAGTGTCAAAAATCATGAAAATACATTATTTTCCCTTGGTCTGAAACTGTGGGGGCGTGTCAGTGCAGGGAGTGGTTTCAGCGCAGTTCTGCTGAGCTGAGCTGAGCGAGGCAGACAGCAGAGATCCACCTCCTCCGTTTTTATCTAAGTTCTGGCTGCCAGTAGCTCCTTTTTCCAAGAGTTACGCTGTTTTTAGTGCACTAACAACTCTGGTTTTGTTTTTAAAGTTGAGGACACATAACTCCGCTGTTATGTGTTTAATAATAAGCGCTATTTTAGAAGATGAGCAGCGGACTCGCTGCACCCGGTCCGACCCGGTCACATCGCATGCGGGGTCTGTGTTGGTGATTAAAATAAAGAGTAATCACGTTGATAACTAAGTTATCTCATCTGTGTCAGCGAGTCACTGCGTTTCACGGCGCGCGTGGCAGGAGCTCAACGCACACACACACACGCGCGGCGCGGAGCTGCAGGTGGCAGCTCACTCCAGCAGCAGCCTGGGTTTGTTCTGACTCCCTCCTGCGTCTCAATGTGGGTGCCCTGACCATTGCGACATCCAGGGAAGATGCAGGAACGAGGCATAATTGATTAGCTAGCTAACGATGAACAAAATATCCATGCTATTGCTATCTGATGCTATCTGCGATTCGCGAGTGAACGGCTCCACCCATGCGAAGAACAATTTATATGACTGGAGCAGCAGGGGGTAGTGCTATACTAATGAGGACCGCGTGACGAAACGCGGTCACGTTTAAACCACGCCTAAAAAATCCTGAAACAAGCATGTCTTCATACACAGTTTCATCTATAACTCCAAAATTAATTGAGCTACTATTTTGAGACTTTTTACTCATTTACAAGATTACAATTATCACATTTATAATGTTTATTTAAGAAAATGTTGAAATTCACTTTACACGGTCTTTAAGATTGACCTCTGATCGTTTTTGCTAAAACAATGTGAAATTAATTAAAATTCCTCTCAAAAATAGTTTAAAATTAGCGCCTTTTTTTTACATGATAAATACGTATTTTCCCGTCGCGCGATTATGACGTCAGACACAGACGAAGATGCAAACGCATCCGTCCGATTTAGCCATTTAAAACTTTATGTTTCAGAGAAGCCAAAGTTATTTCGAGTAAACAGCAGGTTATAATTTTTTTTCAGTTCTTGGCATAAACCAACACAGACATGTTCCCGTTTTTAGTGTTTTACATGCTTTATATTAGTAGCTGTATTATGATGCGAAGCCACGGAGCTCCCAGGCGGGAGCTGAAACAGCTGCCGTAATCCGGCATGAAAAAGAAAAACACACCGCTGGCTGAAGCCCTGAGCTCGATGGAATGTCCGGCGTAAAACTAACTTGACCGCGGTTTAATGTGACGCAGATGTGTTTATATAGCTCTGCTCTGCAAACATTGAACGTTGTTGTCTTGCGGTGTTGAGTGTAAAATATTTCCGTGACACAACGCACATGTTACGATGAAAAGTCGGCTAGCTGCTAGCATGCACTCACCAGTGTTGTCCGAATCGATCTTGCGACAGGAACAAGCGTCCAGCTCCATGTAAACAATCCATGAACAAACGACCCGCTCTTTCCAAACGATGTCAAAACAAACCCAACAGAGTACTCAGTCAGCCCCTCACGCTTGTAGCTGCCTGCAAACTATGAACTGGATTTCCTGAATGTGAGGCGGGTCTTGTTACTCTGGGTTCATGAGACACGCCTCCGTTCAGGAAATCCATTCCATAGTTTGAAGCCAACGTGCATCATGGGTTGGATCGATACGTAAACAAGGCTGGTATCGGTATGTGCCATGAGCATTGGTTCCGCTTCTGCTCGGAGGGCGGGCCAGGGTCCATCTTACACGGGCACGGGCCCGTGAGTAGAACCGCCACAGACTTTGGCTTCTCTGAAGACAAACCGCTAAAATATAACGTTTTAAATGGCTAAATTGGACGGATGCCTTTGCATCTTCGTCCATTGTATCAATGTGCGCAGTTGACGGAGTCTGTGTCTGACGTCATAATCGCGCGACGGGAAAATCCATATTTATCAATTTTAAAAAAGGCGCTAATTTTAAACTATTTTTGAGAGGAATTTTAATTAATTTAACATTGTTTTAGCAAAAACGATCAGAGGTCAATCTTAATATATATATATGTTGTGCCATTTTATGGAAAGTTAAAAGATGATGTCAGTGGAGCTTTAATAAATGCACTTTAATGGTCAAATTAGCTGCATTTCGCGTTTCGCGCATTTCCACGGCGTTGACCACGATGCTAACAGGACCACACTGCTAACAGGACCACAATGTTAACAGGACCACGATGCTAACAGGACCACGATGCTAACAGGACCACGATGCTAACAGGACCACGATGCTAACAGGACCACGATGCTAATAGGACCACAATGCTAACAGGACTACTCTGGTAACAGGACCACACTGCTAACAGGACCATTCTGCTAAGAGATACTCACAGCTAACAGAACCACTCTAACAGAACCACTCTAACAGAACCACTCTAACAGAACCACTCTAACAGAACCACTCTAACAGAACCACTCTAACAGAACCACTCTAACAGGACCACACTGCTAATAGGACAACACTGCTAACAGTAAGTGTTTTCTTAACTTTTTTTATTTTAATAGCTTTATATTGTTGTTTATTGTTGTCTTGTCTTGTTGTTGTTGCATCTTTCATCTGAAGGACATGAAACATTTCAATATGTTCATTTTAATCCATCCAAAGGACCTGCCTTGACTTTGTCAATTTCATTTGAGTAAGTTTCACATCTTTCTTTCTGCTGTTTATTTGAACTTTATTAAAAAATGCAAAGCTAAACACAAATAACAGGTTAACTCCAGTTCCAGACACATGAACTTTTCACTGGACTCAACAGTTTCAGCTTCTGAACGACAAACGGACAAGCTGAAGGATCTACAAACTTTATGAACAAGCGATTTAAATAAAGACGTGGGGGAAAATAAAACTTGACCCGTTTATCCATTTAACACTACTTTTTATAATTTGTCACAACAGCGTTTCTAAAAAAAAAAGATTCCATTATAAACTTTTTAAAAATAATTTGAGTTCAGAAGATCATCCCGAGACCCAACTCTTGATCTGTCACGGCCCGCAGAGGGCCCGCGAACCACACGTTGGTTTTCCCGTTGAAACTGGGTGTGGCTGCACGAAAACACGAAATACACGCACATTCCACGCACACACTCCAACACTTTACATTTAAACTAAGATGGACTTTTAAACGGTGTAAATTCCGCTAAGAGAGGAGGACTTGAACTCACCAGCGGTCCCTGAAGTCACCAGAACCAGAACCACAGCGAGCCAGAGTCCAGGAGCAGACATGTTGAACCCGCGCTGCTACCGACAACAACAACAAATAAATAAATAAATAAAACAGAACCGAGCCAGAACCGAAGTCAACTGAAGCCCGAAGGCATCATGCGAGCGCGAGAGGAATGAAACGGTTCGAACCGGTTCTGGTTCCGAAAGTAAAAGTTGGGTGTAAACAAATCTCCGCCTCCTCCGCGTCGAGAACGTTTAAATAATTTTTCTGCTAAATTTTGGTTTCCGGACACGAAAGCGCCAGTTTTAAGGAGCTAACATTAAGCAAAAAAAAAAAATTCTAAAGTTTATCCACAATATTCCTACGCCCCATGATGCCTTGCGCGAATTATGGGAACGACTTCCGCCTGAAGTGAGAGCAGCAGTTAAAGCCCAGTCTACTGGCTGTATTTTTCACTTTTGTTTTTTTGTTTTGTTTATTTCTAATTAATTGCAACGGTTACTTCGTGTTGGGTTAGTGGGTGTTGCTGTCGGGTAGACGTTTGTTCAAAGTGCAGTTTTCACTTCATCCCAAAAATAAGTAAACGTGAAGGATTTATCTCCATCGGAGGAGCTGACAGCTGCCCCTCCTCTGCCTGATCTGCTCCCGAAGACGTCGTGTTCAGATCACGTTTTCTCCGGTAAACAAAATATTCTACATAAATCATTTTGTGAAACAATTTCAGAACAATGTGAGAGTATAATTTTCTCTGTGTTGGAGCTGTTGTTTTTTCTTCATGATTTAGCACCGTCTACTAGCTGTGGTTAGCTTAGCATGTAGCGTTAGCATCTGTTAAAGTATTTACTAAACAAATCTGTGGATAAATAATATAACTACATGTGTGTGTAATACATTTACATATGCTGTGTGTATGTGTATACTGTATGCACACTATATATACAGTATATACATACATACTGCACATACATACTGTACTGTAGTACTGTTTTGATTGTAGGTCCCTGTTACTCTCATGTGAATAAAGCAGTGGGATGCTGTTTGTACAGAAAATATTCCATAACACAAGTTCATCTTTTGGTTATTACTACATTTGTTCTATTGAAATATTTATATTTTCAGGAAGGCCTGCACACAAGTCACAGACTGGTCTCCCACGCTGAAGTTGACAGACACACTTACTCTGAGACGCAGGAGCAGAAGAACAAGTAATGACACAAGCACCTGGCACAATAATTCAAAAATATTAAAGTAAATCTAAGATAAAATTACTGAAATCAATATAAAATTGAACATTACAGTATATCTTTGTGAATGAGTAAAAAATGTAGGAGCAACTGTATTTATTCTTTCTACTTTGAGTAGCAAACTTGGTCTTATTTTAGACTTTGTGATGCAAACATGACAGTTTTATTCTTTTTTTAAGGTACAGACGAGTGAAGGGCCAAGTTCCATCGTCTTGGATTCCGGAGGGGTTTGCTGCTTGCTCCAGTCGTCCAGTGGTCGTCCAGTGGTCGTCCAGTGGTCCCACATGATTAGGAATCTGTTCCAGTTTGTTTAAAATCAGAAACTGCCCATCATTTCTTGTTGAAGAGTGTATTTGACCTGGTATTTATTCTGGTATTTATTCTGCAGCCAATCATTTTCATTAAAAGACATCAAATCACCCACAGTTCTCATATTGTATTCAGTTTCAAATGTTTTTAGTTTATTCATTCATTCATTCAACCTTTATTTATACAGGCTTGCCTCGTTGAGCCACGGGGACTCATTTACAAGAGGGACCTGTCTCACTCACACCCAGAGTCAATTTAGAGTTAACAATCAGCCTAAAATTTATAATTATAGCTTTTATTCTTATCAATCTCCTCCTGGAGGAGGAACCACAGCAACATGCATGTTTTTAAGTTTTGTACTTGTCAATAAAAAACTAAACTGGTAAGTTGCCAAAAAAACAATCACATCTAGTGTTTTTATTTGCAGTAGAACTTCTCATTAGACATTAAACAATGTATCTTATTGAAATAAAGAAGGTGAAACACAGCAACACCAAATGCACTTCAAACGCAGATTTATTTATAGAAATTATATTTTCACTCATTTGTTGCTGTGGTACATAACTGCACACAAACTTCTGGACCAACTGGAGCGTCATCCATCTCCTGGACCAACTGGAGCTTCATCCATCTCCTGGACCAACTGGAGCTTCATCCATCCCTGGACCAACTGGAGCTTCATCCATCCCTGGACCAACTGGAGCTTCATCCATCCCTGGACCAACTGGAGTGTCATCCATCCCTGGACCAACTGGAGCTTCATCCATCCATCCCTGGACCAACTGGAGCATCATCCATCCATCCCTGGAACTCACCTTATGCAGAAATATAACAGAAAGGAGGAAAAGAAAAGTACAGTATACAAACATTAGGGTTCATTTATGAACACACACAAACACACCTAGATTATATATAAAAGAAACCCACGCACACACACACACACATATATATATATATAATATATATATATATATATATATATAAATAAACACAACAGACACCTATATTATATATACAGTATAAATAAATATACACAGACAGCATACATACAGTATATAGGTGCGTGTGTTTATTTGCCAGTTATGCACGAAAATATTAGTATCATTTAATCACTGACTACATAAAATCATAACACTAAAAGCTGTCTCTTAAATCATACCTGGTGTTCTCGTTCCTCTGGAGGATACAGAGTCTTTTTTCAGGTGGTTTCTCGTAGCCCAGCCACAAAGAAGGATGCAGGTTTTTGTTTTCGCACACTAGTTGCAGCCACAAATTCAGCTTCGTCTGATTATTCGTACAGCCACGAACAGCACAACAGGTACCCGAGCTCCACAAGACATCTTCGTGACAATTTTAGCTCAAAATAACAGAAAACAGAACTTTAACAGAACTTCTACGATGCGCACAGATAAACAAGTAAACAACGAGGAGCCAATGCAGAAATTCTACTTCCGGGGTCAAAACGGAAGTAAGTCCCATAATCGCAAATACAGTGCCACCTTCAGGAATATTGTGGATTTTGTTTTCGTCAAAAAAAAAAAAACACAGCAGTTACTCCTCCCATAGATATCATATATACACTAGATAACCCATAGCTTGCTCCGGCGCAGGATTTAGGGCAGCCATCTTGGCGCTGTCGTCCGCTCCACTCAGCCTTATATATTTGACAGGCACAATAAAGTATCAGCGCATTTAATCAATCATAACACGCTGAATAGTAATCCCATTGTCACATATTTAAATTTTAGGCATACAGCAATTAAAACTGCATGTATAGGAACGTATAGTTTAGCATATTTAAATAATTTTGGTGGAATACAAAACTGTACTGTTTAGCAAGATACAACCAAAGATGCAATTTATTCACACACACATTATGTATACATATTCAGATACTGTATAATACATATATATTCAGATAAGCATATATATAACTATATAAATACATACTATATAACTATATATAGAACTATATATATAACTACTGTATATATATATATATATATATATATATAAACATATATATATAATATATATACTATGTATATATATATTAGATATATAG
>JBBPBX010092163.1:0-10918 GCA_038048925.1 Garcialebias charrua
TTTTTTTGAACGATTTGCTGTCTGCGCTCACCTCGGGATGACTGAGAGGAGTAAACGTAAAAATCCTGGTCTGATCAAATGATCCAACGCCAGGCTCATGGTTTTTAACACGGTTTAAGAGAACTGAGGTGTCTCTGACTCTCGTGTGTGATGTGCTGCTCTTTGATCGCTGACACCTGGAGGAGCTGGTCCCCACACTCGAGTGGGGAGGCGGGGCTGGGGAGGTCACAGAGAGGTCTGTGCCTGCACCTGTCAGCTGGCCTGTTTGAAGTTTACAGATACTCACGTCTTGTGCAGGATCGCTGGGTAGCTTAGTATCAGGCACAAAAAACTTTTGTGGAGATGTGCTCACATACCTTGAACAGGAAGGATGTAACGAGTCTAAATGAAAAACACTGCTTTTCATAACAGATTCTTTATTTAAACCCAAAAAACCATCAGTGCACACACCTCCTGCGCCCCATCATTTTTTATAATGGCTTCTCTTAAAGTCCTGGTGGCCAGTCCACGGCTGATGACGGCCCCTGGCCCGAGGCGCCCCAGGCCTCTGGAAGGACTGAGCAGGGTGACTTCTCGGTGGAGCTGGAGGTGGCGGCGCCGAGAAGGTCGAGGTGGGTGCAAAGCGACGCTGTTGCTGGCGGAAGCCTCTGCCCTGTTCATGCACGCGGATGGGGCCGGGCGCAGAGCGGGGTCCTGGTCTGGGCGCGGCAGTGTGCTTCCTCACCTGCTCCAGTGCCTCTGATGAGGAGCGCAGCTGCTCAAAGACCGAGCGGTAGTGCTCGCCGAAGAGCCCCTCGCTCGATATTGGTCCCCCCAGCAGATCTTTCTTGAGCTCATCTGGGATGGAGGATGAGAGTCCCAGCCACAGCTTCCGCTGGAGGAGTGTCGCCCATGCAGAGATGCGGGAGACGCACATTGCCTGAACGGCGCATAAGTTGGTGATGACGTCCACCGCGTCTCCGACCGTGGCGTCAGGTGAAGTCCGCCCGATGCTGAGCGCTAAAAGCGCAATGTTGTTCGAGGCCGCGCCGATCTGGGCTGCACACTGGTGAATGCGGTCCTGAGTTTTTGCAGCAAGCAGGTCGCCAGGTGCTGGTGGGAATATCCGTTTCCCAACGTGCTTGGACGCACGGATCCCAAATACCGCCGAGAGGCTCGGTTCGAGCGGCGGCACCGCGGGAAAGTCCTGAGCCGTGAGCCCGCGCACTCTGGTGATGGAAGCAGATGAAGCCACCGGTGCCCTCAGCCTCAGGGGGTCTTTAAAAGCACCCTGCAGGAGGGAAATCACGTCCGGCAGGTCTGGCCAGACTGGCTCTGCTGCGCCGCCATGCTTCGGTGCGAACTTTCCCGCCAGGAGCGAGGACGTCGCTGCCGTGGTGCTTTCAGGCACCGACATGCCACACACATCCGCGGCCCACCTGATGATCTCGGGGAGGACGCTGAGGAGGGAGGAGTGGCTGCCCTGCGCCCCCGGGGTCTCAGACGGGGGGGGAGGTGAGTCCACTGGTGCTGGTGAGGATGCTGTTGATGAAGGCATGGAGGGCGACGGTTCCGGTCCAACTGGTGCGTGGTCCGGGACGTGCGCGCCGGATGGTTCGGCTCCCATTGGAGACAGGGCCGGTCCCGCGCTTCCCTGAGGACAGGGCGGGACGCGGCAGCTAGTACTCTCCTGGGGATGGAGAAAAGGCGAGGCTGGCTCCGAGCCTCCAACGGAGGGAGGACCGCCGCCACTAGCTGTCTCTGAGCCGCAGGCTATTTCGGCTAGGTCATTTAGCCAACCTGCTTCCTCCACCGGCTGGTGCTGCTCCTGGACTCCGAGGGTGAAGAGGTCCACTCGGCGCTGCCTCTCCTCCGCCGGCAGACGGAGGCAGGCAAGGCAGGAGCAATGGGGCTCCAACGCCTGCTGCGCGTGCACTGGTCCATTGCACATCTCGCACATCTTGTGCAGGTCGGAGGACAGGATGAAGCCCTTGCCGTGGCATGCTGGGCAGTATTTAAATGGAGGTGTAGACATCTTTCTTCGTCGTTGGTTTGAAGAAAAATCGGGAGCAGAACTATAGTCCACCTTGAATTTATAGTGGACATAGGTGGGGCCCACAGCAGGTGGGCGTGGACTAAAAGGTCTTCAATGTTGGCGCGAAGCGCAGGGACACACCCAATAGGCGTGGTTAAAGGGCGGAGCTACACGAAATAGAACAAGCAGCAGCTTCAGTTAACAGAGAGACTGACGTTATGTTTTCTCACTTGGAAACAGAACAAAAGTAATAATATTGTAGAGACTCACCTGCCAACACACGAGGAATTGGGAGTGAGACGTGTTGTATCTGCTGCTGAGCTCCCTTGACTCCGACATGTTTACGTTTATCTCCGTGGTTCTCCCGTGTCGTGTCGTCACTTTTCAAAGCTGCATGTCGCGCAGTTTTTATCTTTGTGAAGCGTCGGGTGCTCCCACACTTTGGAGGACCTGGTCGAACAGTTTTCTCTGTGTCGGTCATTTGTAAAATGTACTTAATTTCCTTTGAAAACACCGCCTCTGCTCTGCTTCCGCCTCCCAACCCGCGCTGCAGCTTTAAAAAAAAACTTTATTCAGTCAGCCAGCATCGACAGTGCACTGCCGCTGAACAAAACAGCTCTGCAGCGCCGTGAAAGACACATAATCGCACGACACAACGAATCAATAATTAAATTTGTTGCCAACACTTTTAATAATCGATTTTTATTTATTTTATCGATTAGTTGTTGCAGCCCTACATTTTTCCTCACCCCAAGGTCAAAGTCACAAATCAAGGTCAGATGTTTTTGACAGGTAAAGTCAGTTTCTCATGCAAGTATTGGCCGATTTCCCAAAATTAAGGAAATCGGGGCCGATAAATCGGCCGGCTGATTTGTCGGTGCACCCCTACTTCCCACACTTTTGCAATATTCTAAACAATGTTTCTAAACTCTTAAGTGCTCTAAAAGAGCACAGAATGACATGATTTCAGCTCTGCTTCCGCTGCTCTCTGCCACCAGCCAGCGCTATTGGCCACGCCCACTTCTCCACTGCAGAACAGAGATATGAGGTCAGGGAGCTTCTCCACAGCTGTGGGCGGCATACAGACCTGTGCACATGTGCAGCAGGTGCTAAATTATTTAAAATAAATGTATTTAAAATAAAAAATCCATGCTGACCGTGTGGCTCATCCATCAATCAACCAACTGTGTGTCACGTTCAATCTCATTTAGAAAAATTGCGATAGAGATAGAGCAAAACAAACTGTGAATTAGCGAGCGGCTACTGTACTTTCATTTTAGCTACTTTTTATTGCCCACTACCAAAAGGTGAAAGTGAACAACAATGTTTTTGCCTGTGTGAGCACGTTTGTGTGACTTTGTTAGCAGAACATCTCATTTGCAAATGGACACATTTGAATAAAACTTGCAGAAAATAATTGCTTATCTACAACTACAACTTTTTATTTTTTTTAGTGTTAACTCATTTCAGGATGGCAGTCACAGCAGAATGACTTTAGATAGATTTTTCCCAAAATTTGGCTAAAAGTTGCAGTTGTAGCCAAGTCATTCTCATCATGTACTCTGAGCATCTGAGCATGATTTAAGTGTTGCATGATGTGTTTCCAAGGTTTGGCTAAAACAACTACAACAGTCATTTGTCTCACATTTGAAAATCAATTCAGAATTGGCCACATCCACCAAGCAATTTATCTAAAAAGGATTTTACATCCCACCCATACTGTAAACCATTCCTGCAAGCTTTTTGCTAATCGTAGTGATTGTCATTCTGAAGTGATTTCCTGTTGCTTCCCCACAATAACAAGTACCGGTATTTTGTGCATTTCTAAACTATGTGGAGACAAGCAAAGCCCAACTTAAATCTTGGCTGAAGTTGTAAATGGAAATTCTGTCATGAATGTGACCTGTGTTGCAAAGCAGAGACAAGTCACTGTTAGATCTCAGTTATTGACATTTTCATTAATGAAAAGTGCGTTATAAATTGAATTCATTATTATTATTATTATTATTATTATTATTATTATTATTATTATTATTATTATTATTATTATTATTATTGACATTTCAAATGCTAAGATTTATATCAGAGAAGCAGAGATGTCATAACGACTGATGCAACGTAATAACAAAGAGGTGATTGTTGCTTTGTTGTGTCTTTATTTGGCTGGGTATGTGTTTGCATTATAGAGATTAAAACTGATATGGAAATTTTGGCTAACCCCAATACCAAATTTGGGATGTGAAGGCTAATGTCGATAACGATATACTGGCTGAACGTTTTTGAGCTTTGTCCACCCCCAAGAATCTAAGTTAACAGCTACTTTTAAACCTGTTTTAACATTTTAAGTCTTGAAACAGAAAAAAAAATTGAAACAGTGTTCCTAATGTGTGTTCACATTTTATATCCTCCTATTCACTATAAAGTTATCAAGTGTGTTACAAAAATATAAATTAAACAAAGAAACACCCTTCCCTGTTTAGTGTTTAAACAGTCAGTCACGTATGGTGAAGGTCTACCGGTAATTAATAGTGACTGCAGTGCAGAGAATTAAATATTTCAGACAAACAATGCATTTCATTGAGGATGACAAAGATAATGTTACAAACACTGATATATATTTACCTCTACATTAGATTTATTGTTCTGGATAAAGTTTTACAAGACAATAGCCTGTGCCAGGTTATCTAAATGTTAGCTTGCTAACTTGAGAGGCATGTAGCTAATGACAAGCGAGTTGGAGGATTGAAGAGAATTTATTATTGTTGATTTTTGTATTTATTTTACAGATCCGTTACAATAAACTTACCATGCTCTGTTCAGCAAAGTACGCTACACAGTATTGCTCCCTGCTTTGGCTGCGCTGAATGTGAAAGCGAAACTTAAGTGAACGGCAGTGACCTGAAAGTAGTCATGCGCCCTCTGCTGGATATATTGTGCAATTACGGCTGGTTTCCAACATTTTAGGGGTGAAATTTAGAAGTGTTTATATTGATGCTTCATGAGACAAATATCACAGATACAGATAGTTCCCCAAACATCTATATGAGCCTAAAATATCGGTCAGACTCTAGTTTGCATGCACGTGAGTCTAATAGACACGTGTGTGAAAATTGTGCTAATGGAGATTTTGGAACATACACAATTAGAGATCATACTTCAGTGAGCGGTGTTCTCTCCCCCAGTGATGGATTGAATAGGGGCATTGATTAGTAGAAATCAACCTGTTTAATAAATGCATTTCTTAGCTGTATTGTAGTTAGGTGTTCTGTTTTTAAGTTGCACATGGATCTGTTGTCCTGTTGCAGAAGAAAAATAACTGTCCCTAAAGTCTGCCAGTGTGCTCTGTCTGCTTTTATCAGCCCAAAAACAAAGTCTGGATTGGAATAGATTTTATAGCTGTGGATTTTGCTTATTTGCCACAAAGTGCTGAAAATGTTCGTTTTACTTTGTTGCTTTTATAAGAAGCATACCCGTTTAATTATGTGATGGATTTTTTTTTCTTTCTTGAAGGTGAGCAGTTGAGGGAAGCAATATTTGTGATATTGGCAAATACAGTTAAAAGATATTGAATGGAAAAATAAATGGCAAAAATGTTTTGGAATGTCTTATTAACAAAAGCGTTTGAACTATTTCCTCTCTCCTAGGTGCTGCAGCACATCTTGAACCCTGCCTTTCTGCACAGCTTTGAGAAGGGGGAAGGTGAGCAGCTGCTTGGACCACCCAACCCTGAAGGAGACAATCCTGAGAGCGTTACCAGCGTCTTCATCACCAAGGTATACCTGTACATATTTACGTTTATAGACTTTTAATTTTCCTTTCATTTGCTTCTATGCCACATGTCCATTCAGTTCGTACTTTATTTTTGTTACCTAGTGGCTTTCTTCTCATCCATTTGTGATTTTATTACCTGCCAATTTTTTTTCCCCCCAATGTCTCCTTAATCCACCGTCTCTCTAAAGTCTTATGTCTTCAGCTTCATCCCATTCACTCAAAATCTTCTCTCATGGCCCTCACCTTGTATTTGATCACATAACGGCTTCCAATTTATTTGTTCCCTCTTCCTTTCAGTGCATTTCATGTCTTTGCTCTTCCTTATTAACGTCAAGCGATCAATTTCTGTTTACATCACATTTCATTCATCAGGCCAGACAATAATTCTTGTAAATGTCAGTGTGTGACTGTACTAAAGGTCAGCATGTTTGTTTGTGCTGTGGCAGGTCTCATCACTGACTAACAGCAGTCCTAATGGCTGCTAATGGCTCCTCCACGGTCTGTTTAAAACTCATTTCCTTCCTAACCTCCTTCTCTCTATATATAAGCTGTCCTCGCTCCTGTGTCTCCTCTGCAGGTGCTTCTCTTGGTGATTGGTATTTTACTGGAGAAATAGGAGTTTTTTGCTGTGTGTAGAAGCAGACTGCTTGGGGAACTTTAATAATTCAGAGAGTACATTTTACAAAATATATTTTTCTTTCTTGTGCATATAATTGATTAAAATTATTCACATTTGTTTTTAGCTGGTAAGAATTACTGTACAATAGCAGTATTTTAGGGTACAGGTGTTTTTAGTTTGGCTAAACCAAACATTTCATGTGTTGTACACCTTTAACATCTTACCAACGCCGAAAACTCCATTTGTATTTATTAATCAGTTTAATACGAGTGCACTGCGATCACAGTGTATCGTTTCTTAACTCTGCATCTTTTCCATCCCGCCTTAAGGTTCTGGACCCAGAGAAGCAGGCTGACCTGTTAGACTCGCTGCGGATTTGCCTTCTTCAGTTTTCCACGTTGCTTGTGGAGCACGCGCCCCACCACATTCACGACAACAACAAGTCACGCAACAGCAAGCTGCGTCGCCTCATGACGTTCGCTTGGCCGTGCCTGTTGCCCAAAGCCTGCGTAGACCCGGCCTGTAAATACAGCGGACACTTGCTTCTTGCTCACATCATTGCCAAGTTTGCCATCCACAAGAAGATTGTCCTGCAGGTGAGGAGGAATAAAACAGGAGTTTCTATAAACCATACAGTTGTTGCAAGATGGAGTGGGAAATCCAAATCATTATTATTATTTTTTTATGTGTCCTTAACTTGTCTTTTATGGTACATGTCTCAGAATATGGCTCACAAAACACATGGAGTCTAGACAATTGTAACATTTTAAATAAAGTTTAATGAAAATAATACAAAGCCCAATTAAAGTTGAGAATCAAAAACAATGAGAAGAAGGAGAAAGCCTCGAACCAGCCCTGCAGTATCACGGTACAGGAGGCTTTGGGTTCAGGGTTATGACACAAGGAGTTCTAATTAAAGACAAGCTTTATTTTATTTATTTTTCTATTTACTTTATTTCTGCAGAAAACAAACAGCTGACGTGGCAGCAACATAGAAAACAAAAAGCAGAGTCTGGCACAGGAACTGATAAACCTGGATATGACATGTGGACATACATAATGTTGGATGAACAGAGAAACTGGAAATAAATCGAGGCAAACTAATAAAGCAAACTGATGACAACGACTGATCAAATAAACAACAACACAAGTAACACAACTCAAGAACAAGATAAAAAAAGCAAAAACATTTTGAGCAAAACTAACTGAAACCTACACAAAAAAAACCATACAAAATAAATAAAAATATCAGAATACATAAATCCTAACATGTATCTGACTACTTAAACCTACAATCCCCCAAACTGGAAACAGGACTGCAAGTAACTCCCAGACCCAACTAATAATTCACAGAAAAGAAAGTTAACAAAAATGACATGGTACAAGGCTGGCATCAGTAATAATGGGAACTGAGTCAACGTCAGTTTCTTTATTGTCATTCGCACCACATGTGGTACATGTGATAGAACAAAATTGTGAACACAGAGTCCCAGTTGCATCCAACAATAAAATGTAAAAGAAAAACAGTAATACGATATAAGATATGAACTAAGAAAAACATCAACTAAAAATACACTAAGCACTAATAGCATGAAAACAATACGCCAAACAGAGCCAGGAGTGAACGGGCAGAGCTTTTATTTTTTTCAGGTCTTGTGAACCAATCAGCTCTGGAAAGAAAGAACACAATAATTAAACAGGGAAACTCATTCATAAAATGCCTCACAGACACATAACGCTCATAGCTCAAAGTCTTGTTTGTATAGAATAATTTCAACCAAGTGTCCCTGGAGTTACTTTTCTTCTGTTAGTTAAAATCACATTTGTATTTTATAGAAGAAGAAAAATTGCAGAAGGATTTTGACAAAAAGCAGAGCAAGTCAAGTTTCACTCCTAAATATTAGAACTGAGAGTGGGGGGTCAGGGTTCACTGTGATAAAACTTGAAACCTTACTGAATTAGTTTCTGGCTGCTCTGTTCAGGTCTTCCACAGCCTGTTGAAGGCCCACACAATGGAAGCCCGGGCCATTGTTCGCCAGGCCATGGCCATCCTCACTCCAGCTGTGCCTGCTCGCATGGAGGACGGCCACCAGATGTTGACTCACTGGACTCGCAAAATCATTGTGGAGGAAGGACACACCGTGCCACAGCTTGTTCACATACTGCATCTTATCGTGCAACACTTCAGGGTAAGCAGAAATCAAACTGACTGTAGACTGTCAGAACATGCCGGCTGAATGTATCGGATCCCAATCACACATGTATAACTTCTTCTCTTGTGACAGATTTGTCTACATTCTTTATGCTGCTGATTTCAGTTCAAACAGTTCATTTTTTTATTTTTAAGACAACTACCGGTAATAGCTTTTGAATGTTTGCATCTATAAGCATTGTACTTTAGACTAAGCTGCCACCATAAATATTGGGAAGGTAATTGTTACCAGAGTGTGCATATTTGTGTGTTTGTTGCCGTTGCCAGCTCACTGCAGAGAAAAACATGGTGGAGAACAATTAAAGAGGAACTAAACTCAAAATTAACTTTTTTTAGCTGATAAACTCCCTAGAATGTGTGTAAAATGTTGTATAGCACTATGTCTGTGTTAATCTTCACATAATTGTGCGTATTAGTTTAAATCGGCAATGTTTGGTCTAAAAACGTGTTTACGGTAACCCTATGGGCTGAACATAGGTATTGCACCTTAATTTTCTTATTGGTCAAGGACTGTTCACTCTGACGTGTCTTGTTCACTCTGACATCCCAAAAGTGGTTCAAGCAGAGCCAATCCCCTGCAGAGATGGAAGGTCCGCGCTGCAGTTCATACCTTATATGGAAGTGGTACATTGCACTCTGGAAAAGTACTGCAAAGAAGCATATTATAGTTTTTGGAATGGCAATAGTTATTTGTATATTTTAACTTTTTTATTTTAGGAATACTTTTCATTACATCGAAACTATTTGGTTGTATTAGTTTTCTTATATTGCGATGGACGACTAATGCATATATGCCACGATAGGGCAATGGTGTAGGTGTGGGTTTGGGGTCCGACAGACCCAGGTTCAAACCCCGGTCACGGAATATCTTGTGGTATTATTATTATTTTTATTTTTTTATGCCTTTTGTTTTGGATAGATCGGGTGGGGATAGATAAAAACATCTACATAAGTATTCTTTGTTGTTGCTTGCTGTAAGTTGTTTGCTGGAGTTTTAGTTTGTTTTAGTTTGTTGCTAGAGGCGGCGTGAACGCAGCTCAACCACCCACCTCCTCTCCTCCATGTCTCTCGACACTCCCATTTTCATGAGGGATTTTGAATCTGCTCTGGGGGCGGAGTTACCGTTTCAGTGTGTTGAGGACCTCTTTAAGGAGTTATTTTCACTGATTGAGTGGTTCGAATTACATGAGGCTTCTTTACGTCTTGGTGGATTAGGGCTGGGTGATATGGGCCAAAATTAATATCTCGATATTTTAAGATTAATGGCGATATATGATTGATAGTGTATCTCAATATTTTTTTCCCCCATAAACTAACAACAAAATTATATTTCTGAGCCAAAGCCTTGTCCCAATTGTCACACAGGCACATTTATTAACAAACAGCTGTAACTCTACAAAATGTCTAAAAAAATAAACTATTTCCATATTTCACATATATTTACATATATTAAATAATAATCCTCTTCAGCTGTGCCGCCTTCATGATGTTCGTAAGCCCCATTGTCTTTAGCCATCTTGTTCCACAGTTGAGACTTGGACCATGTCTTTAGAGATATGATAAGCTGCTGATTTATTAATGTTGTGCTCTCACTGTTCCTCTCATAAAGCACAGCACAAGTTTTAACCCACGGTTTGTCTCAGGGAAGGAGGCTGAAGTCTGCTGGAGCTACAGCTTCAAGCATGCTTCATACTCCACTAGTCAGCATAAGCTGCAGCTCCGACAGACTTCAGCCTCCTTTGATATTGTTATAGACAATATAGTCCAATCTAGGGGTGGGCGATATGGCTAAAATATTATATTGTGATATTTCAGAGCATTCTGACGATAACGATAAATTTTCACAAAATTAACTTAACATGTTGCTTTGCAGTATTATATAATTTTTTTTAAAACAACAAGGGGTAATTTTACTGAAATTACTTTATTTAGTATTCAGTCTCCAAGTATAAAATAAAAAATGATCCTTCTGTTATTTAGATTGAAAAAGTCTGCATAAAATATAGATCAACAGAATCTACCAAAAAAACTAAAGTGCAGGTGCAGTTTCCCAAAACAACTTCCGTATTTTCCGCCGTACACGTCGCACCGCCTTATAAGTTGCATTAGTCCAATTATGTCCAATAAAGTGGAAAAATCCATAAAATCCATAAACATGTTGCACCGCTGTATAAGTCGCATCTATTACGCGTCACCGCTGACAACCCGGAAATGTGGGCCGGTGTTTTGCCAAAAATGGATAGGCTGCCAAATGGCCACAGGAGCGTGCATGGAAGGGCTTTAACAAGATTAACACTTAAAA
>JBBPBX010092164.1:0-13789 GCA_038048925.1 Garcialebias charrua
TTGTCATTGTGTGATAAATGTGTTGAAAAGAATATCTGATTATTGTTTGAACTACATTATATGTTTTTATGCAGAGATGATGACTTTGGGGAAGGTCTCAGAAGTGAATTTGGGGAGACTCCCATTCAGGTTTTGGAAACAAGGTAAGTAAGGGGAAACTGTATTTATGTCAAGATTATTTTATGGTTTGCACTGCAACTAATATAACTGTGATCATAATATTATTACACAATTTTAAAATGTAGATGGTAAGGTTGTATGTCTAATATTGTTTATGAAATGTATTTCCACCAGATATTACGGTAGGCAGAAACAAAAACCAAAGTTTAATAGTTGTTTTTATATAATCCATCCATCCATCCATCCATTTTCTTCCTCTTATCCGGGGTCGGGTCGCGGGGGTAGCAGCCTAAGTAGGGAGGCCCAGTCTTCCCTCTCCCCAGCCACTTGGAGCAGCTCCTCTGGGGGAATCCCAAGGCGTTCCCTGGCCAGCCGAGAAACATAGTCCCTCCAGCGCGTCCTGGGTCTTCCTCTGGGTCTCCTCCCGGTGGGACATGCCCGGAACACCTCACCAGGGAGGCGTCCAGGAGGCATCCTAACCAGATGCCCGAGCCACCTCAACTGGCTCCTCTCGATGTGGAGAAGCAGCGGCTCTACTCCGAGTCCCTCCCGGATGACTGAGCTTCTCACCCTATCTCTAAAGGCTGAGTTAGACTTTCGCTTTGGTCCGCAGGCTGGAGCGCGCGCGCCGCGCGTGCACTGTGCCGCACGGCGAAATGCGTTCATAGTTTCGCCCCTGTGTTTATGGTTGACGCACGGCGGAGCATGGCAAAGTGCTGTTCTTTTACGGGCCAGCAGGTGGAAGTAGCCTCTACAACATGTGCATATGTTACAAGAAAGGGTGTAGAAGAAGAAATCTACCGTAGAAGAAGAACTGTTTGACGTCACAACACAAACAAAATGGCTTCCCGCTCGCTTCATTCTTGAACTGTCTTTATTAGAGGAGCAAATTATAATAGAACAACAGTTATTGTGTCTTGCAATTTTAATGAGACGAAGAAGACGCAGAAGGAGATGGTATGTTCGGCCATTACACTGTCAGAGACGTACTGGTGGGGAATATAACATGCATGTCTGCACGCCGATTTGATGACCTGCTACATCGTATTTCGCCTTTCATACGACATGGAAGGACCCACAGCAGCCCTGTGACATTACCCGAGCGTTTGGCAGTGACTTTAAGAATCCTGGCTTCAGGTAGCAGCCAGAAAAGTGTAGCAGCCAGCTACAAACTTGGTGCAACTACGGTTTCCCTGATAGTCTCTGAGGTGTGCCAAGCTATATTGTATATTGCTATATGTATTTGAATGTTAATGATTTTAAATAAAATGAAACTACATTGAAATATCCACTTCAGCTTTCCGTCTGTTTTGTTTGCATATTGTATTTACAAAGCCACTAACAGTTGTATTACATAAAATTTGGTATGAAAGACTTTTTTATAATTGTAAGAACATTAGATGTTAGAATTATTTGGAAACCTGAAATGGCATTGTAAATATAAGTCCCATATTGCATTAAAATGAAGCATTGCTACCTGACACGAAAAATCTCAATGTGTAGTAGCCTTTATTTCACCAGGAATGTGAAGTGGAATGTGGAGAAACCTGTAGAAATAGTGTTTTGATTTTAATGTGTGCAAAAATGGCATGCTGTCTAAAAATAATTGATAAATGTGTAATTGTGCATTACAAATGTATCATTTGAATCAAAGTCAAGTCAAAGTCAGCTTTATTCTCAAAACAGTAATATGTACAGGACATACACAGGATTGAAATTGCATTTCTCTCTGTCCCTCAGTGCAACAATAACTATTTAAACACTAAAACATTTAATAAACATAAAATGAAATAAAGTGTAATACTGTCCTGAGTTTTTGCATAGTACTTTTTCATAGTAGTATAAAAGTATAAAGTTTTCACCAACACCAACATTTAATATCCATAAACATAAAATGAAATAAAGTGTAATACTGTCCTGAGTTTTTGCATAGTACTTTTTCATAGTAGTATAAAAGTAAAAAAAGTTTTCACCAACATTTAATAAACATAAAATGAAATAAAGTGTAATACTGTCCTGAGTTTTTGCATAGTACTTTTTCATAGTAGTATAAAAGTATAAAAAGTTTTCACCAACACCAACATTTAATATCCATAAACATAAAATGAAATAAAGTGTAATATAGTACTTTTTCATAGTAGTATAAAAGTAAAAAAAGTTTTCACCAACATTTAATAAACATAAAATGAAATAAAGTGTTAATACTGTCCTGAGTTTTTGCATAGTACTTTTTCATAGTAGTATAAAAGTATAAAAAGTTTTCACCAACACCAACGGAGTGAGCTGATGCTAGGGCTGTCGCTTCTGCTACTGCTGCTTGACCCTGGCAAGTGTCGAGGTGGTACGGGTATGGGCACCGTTGGACAGGGAGGAATTGGCGTGGAGGACCTGCGCAGAGGAAAACACCCTGCATTTGAAGTACTGCCAGTTTCATGGCCAGTAGGCGTGAGGTTGTGAGAGACGATGGGTGTGATGTACTCATGGTCGATGGTGGTGACGGTCTGGTCGATAGGGGTGAGGGTCTGGTCGATGGGGTGAAGGTCTGGTCCATGGGGGTGACGGTCGGGTCGAATGGGGTGACAGTCTGGTCGAGGCACCATGTATCGTCCTGTGCTTGGCTCTGTGGTGTTTCTTCAGGCTAAAAAACAGACATTGACATCCATCAGTACAAAATGAAACGGTAACGGATACAATGCACATACAGTATGTGTTAAATAAAAACAAATGTTTGTGTAATTGTTAGCTTAATAAACAGAAGGTGAAGCATCAACAGACATATAGGCTAAATTTGTTTACAGTTGAGGTGTGCAGATCTAAAATGGTTATTTCCACTATTTCACATTTACTGGTCAGCAGCTTGATTTATATTTTCATTAAGCCATGTTTTGGTCATTCATTCTCACAGTTTATTGTTTATATCAATGACTACAAAGGGGAAACAACACGTGGCAGGCTGCACAGCATGGCCTGCTGTACGGTAACGGATACAATGCACATATGTGTTAAATAAAAACAAATGTTTGTGTAATTGTTAGCTTAATAAACAGAAGATGAAGCATCAACACACATATAGGCTAAATTTGTTTACAGTTGAGCTGTGCAGATCTAAAATAGCTATTTCCACTATTTCACATTTACTGGTCAGCAGCTTGATTTATATTTTCATTAAGCCATGTTTTGGTCATTCATTCTCACAGTTTATTGTTTATATCAATGACTACAAAGGGGAAACAACACGGCAGGCTGCACAGCATGGCCTGCTGTATTCCATGCTAAGCTAGCTGTAATAAAAGCAGTACTAACTTTTTTTTTCTTTCATTTTTACCTCTTTTTCCATATTTGTGTCCTTTTCTCGGTGTTTTATAAAACTCGACAGCCAACTCAGCTCCACAACGAGGATTGGCACCGGTTTGTTGGTGCCAGGATCGCCACTTCTGATCACCCTCTTCTTGGCCTTCACGAAGCGATCCCGCATGTTTTTCTTCCTCCTTCTGCATCGCTTCTGTGCCAGTTGCACATCGAGGGATCATACAAATGGCGATACATGCGGATGAGTTCAGCCAGAGCAGCTTCGAAAGCGTCCATCTTGTTTTGAGCCCAGTCCGTACGTCACTGAGCGCGGCGCGCGCTCTAGGCTTGCGGAGTTTCAAAAATTCAGAGGTGCACGGCACGCGCTAATCCCCTGCGCGGGGCCAACGCGCAGGGGCGGGGACTGTGAAATTGCGTCACTTTTGGAGGGCACACCCTCGCGCGCTGCGCGACGCGTCAAGTATGAATCTAGCTTCACACACTGGCTGCTAACTGCGCTCTCTCTAGCCAAGAGACTGAGGGGGACGCTTTTTTGTCATGGACAACATCCAACGCTTACAGGATATGGTCTGTTAGCAGTCGTCCGGTTGATTTAAGAGCCCGTAAATAAGTTTTTCGTTTTTACTGATAGATAATTAAATAAATTAAATAAAAATAGCGCAAATCCGCTTATGAATTATAAAAGTTAGTCATTCCGCTGTAAAGCTAACAAATTGTTTAGGTCCGCTATAAGCGGATTAGCGCTTTAGCGCTCCCTGGCGGTCTGGCGCCCACCTTTGCAACTAGTCAATGATTTAGTCCTTAAACATTACACAGTGAGTTTAGAAACACATTAAGACACATTCTAGGACTAAGCCCCTCCATTTGCAACTGAGTCCTTGACTTCTTAACGAACAGACCATAGTCAGTGAGGATCCACAACTTCTCCTCCTCCACCATAACCTTCAGTACTGGCTCTCCTCAAGGATGTGTGTTGAGCTCTCTCCTGTTTACTCTGCTCACATATGATTGTGCAGCTACTCATCCAGGCTGTCATATTGTAAAGTTTGCAGATGATACAGCTGGGATGCATCACAAACAATGATGAGTCCAGCTACAGGCAGGAGGTGGAACACCTGGAGAGCTGGTGCAAGGACAACAACCTTCACATCAATGTGAAAAGACAAAGGAGATGATTGTGGACTTCAGAAGGAAGAAACACACCCACTACAACTCCCTGATTATAGAAGGATCTGTGATGGAGGTGGTCTCCAGCTACACATACTTGGGTGTACACATGAATGATAATCTCAGCTGGAGCAACAACACCACCAGCCTGATCAAAAAAGATAATCAGAGACTCTACTTCCTCAGACGGCTGAGACGAGCTGGTCTGAGCAGCCCAGTCCTCACCTCCTTCTACAGGTGTGCAGTGGAGAGCATCCTGTGCTCCAGCATCAACGTGTGGCATGGAGGCTGCACAGCTGCAGAAAGAAAAGCTCTACAGAGAGTGGTGAAGGCTGCACAGAAGACTGTTGGAGTCAGACTCCCCACCATCACAGACATCTACACCTCCAGATGCAGGAGTGCCACCTGCATCATGAAGGACCCCACTCACCCAGCACACACACTTTTTGCCCTGCTCCCCTCAGGAAGGAGGTTGAGGATCATTAAGTGTAGAACCACTAGACTGAGGAACAGCTTCTACCTTGAGGCTGTTAGACTCATGAATCTCCAACCAGAAGAATCACTGTCATATCATGTTGCTGCTGATCTGTTTCACATTGCTGCTGATCTGTTTCATGTTGTTGTGTTCATTCATGCTCATCTGCTCACACAGACTCATGTTCGCGCTGCTGTTTGACGTAATGTTTTTATGCTGTTAGTGCTTAGTGTATTTTTAGTTGATGTTTTTCTTAGTTCATATCTTAGATGTTATTACTGTTTTTCTTTGACATTTTAGTGTTGGATGTAACTGGGACCCTGTGTACATAATTTCATTCCATCAAATGTGCCACATGGGGTGCAAATGACAATAAAGAATCTTTGATTCTGCCTCCCTGACTGACTGACATTTTTCTTATTAAGAACACAAGAAACTGTCTGTTGTCTTAATATTGCCTGTGTTTATTTTAAAATATCTCTAAACTACAGACTTTGGTTCCTTAGTCACTTGCAAAGTGGAAAAGAAAATGACATCACCAAGCATAAAAGTGGTATTGGTTAAAATTATTGGCATATATTTACAAAGTATAAGTACAAGTACGAGTACTTGACTCTGGTATCAGGACTGAAACAGATACTACCACATACAGCCCTGGCAAAGTTACCACATCATTTTTTTCTGCCGAAAAGTCTCATTGGTAGAAAGTCTCTGATCTCTGCTTCGTATCTTGATCTTAGTTCTTGACGTAATCTTGTTCGTAGACTTACTGGTTCTCTCTCTGCCTTATCGGTGTCCACATCCAGTATCATTCTGGAGTTGAGCTTTATCTTTTGCATAATAATACATGATGCTCTCTCCAAAAGAAGGGACGTTTCCTTACTGTCAAAAAATCTACTTGACTCTGATTGTTACACCCTCATTGCACACTTTACTCTCCATCAAGGCTTTAAAACTAGAGACAGGTGGAGACTGTGCTCTGACAGACTTAAAGTAAATCACTTCCTCGTTTTATCTCTGCCATGTTTTTTTTTCCCTAAGCCATAAAAATGTTCCAAAGAAGCACAGCAGAGATTTGAAGAGGCACATAAAGAGGATCATGCAAGTGATACGAGAGGGTGATGTGAGGGTGCTAATTCCCAAGATAACATTCACAGACAAATCTTTCTTATGATGTGCTGAAACATAATCAGATTGCAGAAATCCATGAAGCGCAGTTCAAATATAGACCCTGGAGCAGTGCGGGAGCAGCTGGAGGGGGATTAAAGAGAAACTGTGGCTTCAAATGATAGGAGATAAGTCACCAGGCTTTTATCAATATGAGCTCATTATGGGAACAAGTGTCAACAAACACGCAAAGTTCATGCTCAATAATCCAGGTAAAAATCCAACAATGTTCAGTCAGGTCATCTGGACGGTTTCTTTCTTGCTGAGACATTTTGTCCTTCATCCAAAGGACTTCATCAGTCCAAGGAGCCACAAACAAACAGAGTCCCACAAGCAGCACACTCACATACTGTACTGGGCAAAAAATACAGTTTTGTGGTAAGTAGATGTCAGCCAAATTTTTTTATTAATCAGTGGCCCTAAAAATAATGTACTTGTAGTTCTTTTTTGTGTTTTCTTAAGGCTATGGTGCCATCTTAAATAAAGTTGGCTTCAAAAGTTACATCACTAATTATTTCCTGAAAGGTTTATTAAAATCATTCCAGCAGTTTGTGAGATATTTTGCTAACAAGAGGCGACTTCAAATAGTAAATGGCAATATTTTAAAGTTTTTGCACAATCTGTTAGTTCAGAGAGTACAGTATGTGTTTGGAATCTGTCTCATCAACAGCCATATTTAATTGTAAGCTACTATCTCTATAATTAACTTTAGTTATCGCCATTTTTGTGTTTTTGAAGGTCAAATGACTATAGCGGCCATCAGCATTTTACCAAACAAACTCCTTTTTATCTACCAAACAAACTCCTTTTTATTTACTCCAATAAAAGACAAACGTAAAAAAAAAACATTGTCCCAGGTGGGACGCGAACCCGCTTCGTCTGGTTAAGACACAACAGCATTAACCCCGTAAGCCACAGCGGCGGACTGTTTTTTTAGGAGTTCATGTTGCTTATGAAGGAATCACCACTCTTGACATTCTAGATACGCAAAGGAGTTAGAGATTATTAGTCATATTTTAAAACCCTGGCTGCGCGCAACAGTTAGACAATATTAGTTACATTTTAATGACATTCAGGTCGCGCTGAAAGGCGGAAATGGGTGCGCGCTTCGTTGTTATTTACGTTGTAACATAAGCTGATTTGTGATCAGTTATTAACAAAAATTAAACTCAGAAACACTAATATATATATATCCAGCTAACAATTTTTTTTTAGCGGAGTCTCCTCTCTTAAAACACGAACACTCCACCCACGTGAAGAGAGCACCCCACCCACTTCCAGAGAACTGCCCACCCACTTCAAGGCGGCTCTGCGGCAAATGCGTAATGAACGCGGGTGGCCCAGAGCCACCCAGGGGCGGCCCGGGGTATTGAGGGCTGGCCAATGCGTAAACGGCTTGTTTTTGCTGGGTACTTGGATAAATCCGTAGAGAACCCCGCTGTTTCAAGCCAAATTAACGCGGCCGGAGGAGTTTATTGAGGGTTTTGTGTCGACCATTTGACGGTGAGTCGTTATTTTTATGATTATATTCACGCGCTCTGGTTCTGTCCACCCGTTCAGAGGTTCTGGGTACAGGTATGTGAAGACTTGTCTAAATGTTTGAAAATTAATATCCCACTCTCTCCATCTGTTTGCTTATTGGGTATCTTTGAAGATGTTATACTAGAAAAAAATACATCCTATATGCTTTTCACTGCCTTATGCATCGCAAAGAAAACCATACTCGTAAATTGGAAAAATAAAAATAATCTTAGCATTAATCAGTATAAAAATCTTCTGTTAGATCATATTAGTCTTGAAACAGCATCTGCCGACACATTGGATCAACCTATTTGGCATTCTTTGATCGGCTCCGTTACGTAGTGAGGGTGGGGGGTCTGGGATGTGGCCTTGTGGGGCATTGGGACTGGAGGGGGGGGAGGTTGGGGTTTGGGGCGCCGGGGGGTTAGGGCTGCTTGGGCGGGGAGGACCTTGTCTTCGACCTGGGGAGGACCGGGGGGGTTCTGGGGGATATCTACTGGGGGCGGCATGCGGGCCCTCGGGTGGTCGGTGGCGGCGGTCATGGGTCGCCGGTCGGTGACCCGGCTGTGCTGGGGTGGTTTCGGGGTGGGTGCCGGGGGCTTGGGACTCTGGGGGCGTGTCGTCCCCGGGCTTGGGCCTGGTGGGGGTCGGGGGTCTTGGGCTCTGGCGGGCGGGTCGCCGGGCTATGGGCTGGCTGGCGCTCTGGTGCCCGGCTCTGGCCGGGGGCTCTCGGCTCGCTGGTGGGTTGGGGTTCATATGCTGGGGGGTGGGTGTCTGGGGGCGTGACTGGTGGCCAATGGGAGGGGGCGGGCAAACCCAGCCTGGGTGTCTAATGTGTTATGTGTTCTGAAAGTTGTTAATATGAAGGGTGGGTATAGTATTTCTTCTGGGGTGGGGATTAAGTGGATGTCCTGGATGATGGTCTTGGACTATACTTGGCCGGTGTGCGGGCCCCGGTTGGGGCCTGTTCTTGGTGCTTCCTGGCTCTGTCGACGGTTGGGCGGGCGCTCTTGGCCGTGTCGTCCATGTGGGATTTTGTGTCCTCTTGGACGGCGGGCTGACTGCGGTTCGCAGGGGTCGTGGCGGCCCTGGTGGGTGTGGGCTGTTGGTTCTGCTGTTGGCGGCCCTCGGGGCCGTGTCCCTCTCTGGTCTTGGCTCAATGTCCTGGCGGTCGGAGAGGTGTTTCCTTTACCTCGCTCCTTGGGTGGACCTTGGCGAGCTGGGGGGGTAAGCAGGGTCAGCGGGGGAGCTGACTCGCTGTGGGAGCACTGTTCCTGCAGATATTTTTCTCCCCATCCCTCAACACGCACCTCCGCCCTCTTCATCTTAAATTAATACATGTAGGGAATTTGGGTCTCGGGTGTGCTGCAATGGTTTTACATCTCTGTTGTTAAGAGCACCTGGGACTCAATTTTATATACACTTTAGACATTCATTCATAAACATCTTCATAAAAGTCACATATAGGGAATGGAGTGAGCACTATGGCTATGGGTGGCGGGATGACATCAATCTCGCCCCCATGCCTATGCTCACTCAACATTATGCATCTAGACAATTAGGGCCTGGGTTAGAGTTGGAGTGGAGGGGAAACTGGTATAATGCTAGCCTTTGCTCCTTCTCTTTCCCTTTTAAATACACTTTACAACAACACTCACCAACAGTACATTTGGGGACGGGGGTGTGTGTGTCGGGGTCTTGATTTGTTAATTTCAATTTTATTTATTTATATATTATTTATTTATTTTTCTCTTACCCCCCTGGTTGCCTTGCGGACATTCTGGGGGTGGGCCGTCAGGGGTTGTGCTGGGGTGTGGGGGGGTTCGGGGCCTGCGGGTTCGCCGTGGGCGGGGCTGGCAGTGCGCTCCCTCTGGGGCTGCTTGGACTCGGGTGTCCTGTCCTGTCCTGTCGGCAGGGCGCGGGGTGTGCCGGATCTTGGACGTCTGCTGCTCTCCACCCCAGAATGAATGGGTCTACCTCCTGGGTTTGGATGTGGGCTGCCCCATGTAGGGAGCAGGTACATGTCTTGGACCTAGGGGGTATAGAGTGTGCATCGGGATTATGAATGGAGCGTGTCGTTATTGTTTGTCTTTCTGTGACTGAGGGTGAAGATGAGGGTGGGTCTGAATGAGTGTGTCTGTGTATGAATGTTTACCGTAAACACCGGTGTATAATACGCTCCGGTGTATAATACGCTCCGGTGTATAATACGCTTTGGCCAATATTTGGAAATAAATCAGAAAACTCTGTAGATAATACGCTTCGGTGTATAATACGCGCTGCCGTGACAGTCTTTTTTATGGCCACTAGATGGCGCCAGGATACGCCTCCAGGTACAGTCTGCAGGTAAACAGACTACAGGGTGCATTAGCGCCCATAGCGGCCGAAACTGGTACTGCACCATTTTTAGGCCAAAATGAAAAAGCGAATCAGAGCCAAAAATGGGTCTAAAAATATGGGAAAAAATCTGTAGATAATACGCTTCGGTGTATAATACGCAGGACATTCAAATGAGCAATAAAAGTGCGTATTATACACCGGTGTTTACGGTAAGTGTCAGGCTGGGACTTGGACTGCCCCCTCTCTGATACTTCTGAGGCTACCCAGTGTCGCGCTCCTGCCACGTGGCCCCCTGGTGGGTGTTCCTCTGCCTACGGGCGTGCTTGGGGCCCTCACTATCTGGGGCTGGGCGCTTGGGCGTTTGTCAGCTCGGCCTGGTGGCTGCCTGGTGGGGCTCGGGTCCTCTGGTCCTGTCAGGTCTGGACCTGAGGGATGGGCGTCCCCGGTGCCCGAGCCTCGGTGACCGGCCCTGGGGCTACGTCGGTGCAGCGGGCTCCGGCGGGGGCCTGTGTATTGTCGCTGTTGACCCCGGGGGGTCATTGTGTGTGGTCCCTGGTGGGGTTCGTCCGGTTCTTCCACTTGGTCGGATCTGGGGAGTGGACGAGTGGCTCGTCCTGTTCGGGTGGTCCTGGGGACTCTGGGCTCGGGGTCCTTCCTGGGGTCTTGGGCTTTGATCGCCCCTTCGTCTGTCTCGGGCTTTGGGGGGACGGGTCTCTGATGCTTCACAGTCGCTACTAAATGTTCTATTGGAGGAACCTTATTCACTTATGCATGCTCACAACCACACACAAATGGATGCAGGGATGTATAGTAGATGTATGTAGATGGGTATATAAATGAATATAAATATATATGTATGTATATTGTATATATATTTGTAGGTATGGGTATGTGTATTTATAGAAATCTATTGCAAGGTCATGAATATTATCAGTCTTTATGCTTGTATGTTTCGTTGTTGTGTTCTGTCATGTGCTTTGCAGGATTGTGGACGGAGGTTTGGTGTGTTTGCCTTGTGCTCTTTCTGTGGACAATTGTTGTTTTGTTGTCTCACTTTCTCTTTTCTTTCTTTCTCTCTATTAAAAAAAAAAATACATATTGGAGTGAGAGGATGGCTATAAGGTGTGAAGGGAGGCCATCTATAAATGGAAAAAAAAAAAAAAAAAAAGAGTGGTGATTCCTTCATAAGCAACATGAACTCCTAAAAAAAACAGTCCGCCGCTGTGGCTTACGGGGTTAATGCTGTTGTGTCTTAACCAGACGAAGCGGGTTCGCGTCCCACCTGGGACAATGTTTTTTTTTTACGTTTGTCTTTTATTGGAGTAAATAAAAAGGAGTTTTGTTAAGCATTTTACCAAACAAACTCCTTTTTATCTACCAAACAAACTCCTTTTTATTTACTCCAATAAAAGACAAACGTAAAAAAAAAACATTGTCCCAGGTGGGACGCGAACCCGCTTCGTCTGGTTAAGACACAACAGCATTAACCCCGTAAGCCACAGCGGCGGACTGTTTTTTTTAGGAGTTCATGTTGCTTATGAAGGAATCACCACTCTTGACATTCTAGATACGCAAAGGAGTTAGAGATTATTAGTCATATTTTAAAACCCTGGCTGCGCGCAACAGTTAGACAATATTAGTTACATTTTAATGACATTCAGGTCGCGCTGAAAGGCGGAAATGGGTGCGCGCTTCGTTGTTATTTACGTTGTAACATAAGCTGATTTGTGATCAGTTATTAACAAAAATTAAACTCAGAAACACTAATATATATATATCCAGCTAACAATTTTTTTTTAGCGGAGTCTCCTCTCTTAAAACACGAACACTCCACCCACGTGAAGAGAGCACCCCACCCACTTCCAGAGAACGTTGGTTACGTACCGTAACCCCAGATTCTATGAGTAGTTAGCGGAGCCCTTTGGCTCCGCCTATTGGAAGTCTCCCCCCCGCGCGTCAGCGCCCACTGAAAACCTTTTAGTCCACGCCCACCTACCGGATGGGCCCACCCCTCGGGTCGATAAAACCCCTCGACCGGGGTGAATCTATCTCCAAATATAGCTAATTCATTCAGCCATTTGGATACAGCGTGGCCCAATAGCCAAAGGGCTCCGCTAACTACTCATAGAATCTGGGGTTACGGTACGTAACCAACGTTCTAGTGTCGTAGTTAGCTCCGCCCTTTGGCTCCGCCTATTGGAATAAAGGGCGTAGCAGGAAATAGTCCATGCCCCGCTGGATCCCACCAATGAGGAGCATCTGCTCTCCCATTTCCAATAAGCACGTTTATGTTTATGTTTATGTTTATGTTTATTAAATTTGTTCATTTTTTTACAAAAGAAACAATACAAGGCAATCTCATAATGATAGTGTACAAAATGTAAAAAAATGAAAGGTGGCAGAAAGAAGAATAAATCTTATTATATCTGCCCCTTATCTCCAACAATCAGATTAAACAACAGTAGTCAAACCATGTAAACAATAATAATCTTCAACCAACTTTTTCCAACAATCAGGTTAAACAATAATATTCTTCAACCAACAGTACAAAATGACTAACTCTTTCTAATTTTCTAACTAATACTAATACAGTACAAAATGACGTCCTTCCTCATGTAAGAGGAAAGGCAGGTGGTGGGCTGGAGGAAGGCCTGCAGGCATTTAAACACCCTCCAGACGTGCTCTGCTGCCGTGCAGCAAGCCACAACACTGAAAGATATTGTTTTTTTTTGTGTGTTTTTTTTATTTTTATTTATTTTTTATTTTTTATTTTATTTTTTGCACATAGTCAAGGAGAGGAACACTCCCTGAGTTGAAACAAAATTAGTGCAAAGTCAACTGTTGCATGAACTATGTACAGAGGAACAGTTAACATTAGGAGGTGCACTCCCACTACTTATCCAGGACTCCCAGAACTGAATGAGTCATCGAAAAAGTAGAAATATCCCGTAGATAAAAACGGGTAAAAGAACAGGACGAGCTCCAAGCTGCGGCCTGACAGATGTCGCTGACCGACATCCCACCGTGCAGAGCTGCAGACGAAGCCATAGCTCTCGTCGAATGAGCTCGCAGAGACGCAGGAGGCTCCTTCCCCTCAGCTTTGTAGGCCTCTGTTATGGCTTCACACAGCCAGTGAGAGAGGCGCTGAGAGGACAGAGCACGACCCGCTGAGTTGTCCCTAAAATGGACAAACAAACTTTGAGAGCGGCGTACACTCGTTGTGCGTGCCAGATAAGCTCTGAGAGCCCTAATTGGGCACAGCATGTGTGACCTGGCTTCCTCCTCTGAAGCATGAGGAGGGAGATGGAAACCACTCAGAGTTATTGTCCGAGATCTAAAACTGCTGGTGAGCGACTTTGGGATAAAAGCCGGATTGGGCCTCAAAGTCGCTGAGCTGCCATCGGGTTTAATTTGTAAACAGGAGGGAGCTACGGAGAGTGCACAGAGGTCACTCACCCTCTTCGCCGACGTAAGTGCCAGCAAAAGAGCAGTTTTCACGGACAAAAACTTCATTGACACCTCCTCTAAGGGTTCGAAGGGGGCTCTGGTTAAAGCGCCCAGAACTAGTGCTAGATCCCACTGAGGAGTGATGTCACGCTTCAAGGGTCTAAGGCGTCTAACGCCCCTCAGGAAACGTTTCATCAGAAAGTGATTGAACAACGTCCCGTCAGCAAAACCCTCGTGGCATGA
>JBBPBX010092165.1:0-11534 GCA_038048925.1 Garcialebias charrua
AAACTATATTTTTTAAGTTAAAGAGCCCACAGACTAAATATGCTTAACATCTAATATTTATGTCTGTTGTGTTAAATTTAAGTGTGCTGACGTATTTGAATTGAAAGAAAGTGAAATCATGTCAATCAAGTGTAATGGTGTTAATTTAGTTGATTTTATTTTAAATAAATGATAGTGTCTCTTTGACATATCAAACTAAGTTAACGTCTTTGTCACTTAATGGCTTTGTGTATTTATCCATCATAAAGATCACAGAAATATTGGGTAAACTGAAAAAGAACAGAATCCGTGAACATTTACTATTCAATCTGAATAAGTAGATTAATTAAGGATAAAGAGGTCAGTATTTAATATTGACCTCCTCATTAATTCTTACATCTCAAGATTTCTGGGAGTATAATTTTTGATTTTTTTTTTTCCACTTGCTGGATTACTTCAAGATCAAAGACAGTTCAAGGTTTCCTTTCGTGTTGGACCCACTACACTATTATCATATCATAAGAAGATTAAATCATTTCATCTGGACCAGTTACTTTAAGGTAGAAACATTTCGTCTTCCATCCGGAATACTTTGTTTGATATCTACCTGGATGACTGAGCCTACAAACCTTTTTTTTTAAATTTTTATTATTATATCACGTGCAGAAATGATGAGTTGTAACCGTTTTGGTCAAATCTTGAAATATCTTCAGCTTCTACTGCTTATCTGTATTTGGGTCGTAGAGACAAAAAGTTCATGAGAAAAATACATCTCTCTCCCCAGCAACAAGTTCTAGCTTTTGGGGAACGCCAATGCTTTCCCCAGACCTGAATGGAGGATATATAATCCCTTATTAAAGACCGTGTAAAGTGAATTTCAATATTTTCTTCAATAAACATTATAAATGTCATAATTGTAATCTTGTAAATGAGTAAAAAGTCTCAAAATTGTAGCTCAATTAATTTTGGAGTTATAGATCAAACTTTGTTTAAAGATATGTCTGCTTCAGGATTTTTTAGGCGTGGTTTAAATGTGACCGCGTTTCGTCACGCGGTCTAAAGCCCCACCCCCTGCAGCTCCAGCCGTATAAATTCGTTCTTCGCATCGGTGGAGCCATTCACTCGCGAATCGCAGATAGCATCAGATAGCAATAGCATAGATATTTTGTTCATTGTTAGCTAGCTAATCAATTATGCCTCGTTCCTGCATCTTCCCTGGATGTCGCAATGGTCAGGGCACCCGCTTGGTGACTTTATTTAATTTATTTTATTTACTTGATCTCTGCTGCTGTCAGCCGCAGACACACAGAGTGGACCTCACATCCCCCGCGCGCAGCCACTGACACACAGAGTGGACACACCGTCCCCAGAGCACAGCCACTGACACACAGAGTGGACCTCACGTCCCCCGCGCGCAGCCACTGACACACAGAGTGGACCTCACGTCCCCCGCGCGCAGCCACTGACACACAGAGTGGACCTCACGTCCCCCGCGCGCAGCCACTGACACACAGAGTGGACCTCACGTCCCCCGCGCGCAGCCACTGACACACAGAGTGGACCTCACGTCCCCCGCGCGCAGCCACTGACACACAGAGTGGACCTCATGTCCCCCGCGCGCAGCCACTGACATAAAAAGTTTGACGAATATTTTGCTGACAATTGCTTTTCACTGACCTCTTTGGTTTCCTATATTTTTATCTGGAGGTTCAAATGAGTAGGGCTGGAGAACTCCTATTAGGCTGCCAGCCTTCGCGAACATCTTCAGGGGGCAGGACACGGGGGCAGTACTGCGCTGAAACCACGCCCACGCGCTGACACGCCCCCAGCGTTTCAGACCAGGGCACAATTATGTTTTTTCATTATTTTTGAGACTTAATTTTATAAGGAAAACAATGTTTTTAATCAGTCAGATTTATATGGGTGATTAATAACACATATTTATGCCGTGTGACAAACTCAAAACACACATTTAATTTTACTTTACACGGTCTTTAAAGTTCTGGGTCTGTCCTGGGGTTTCTTCTCAGTGGAACATGTCTGGAAAACCTCAAAAGGCCTAATCATATGCTCGAACTACATCAACTGACTACCGTATTTTCTGGTGTATAGGTCGCACCTGTGTATAGGTCGCAGTGTCTAATATTTATCAATAAACTGGAAAAATCCGTAAATAGGTCGCACCGGTGTATAGGTCGCACCGGTGTATAGGTCGCACCTAGGTCGCACCTACATTTGTTAGCTGCCATTTTTGTAAGACTGTGTCTCACTTTAATTTTTGTCAATAAATTATTACAAATCAGCTTATTTCAAAATGTAAATACCACCAACATCATTAAAATTAAACTACAGACTCCTAAAAAAATGTTTGTTGGCTGCCTTTTTTGTAAGACTGTGTCTCACTTTAATTTTTGTTAATAAATGACAAATCAGTTGCAGCTGAAGGTGATCTGCTCAGAGTTGCAGCTGCTGTGGAAACCAGTGCAGGATAGCTGCAGCAATTTTATTATATTTTACTAGATTTTATCACTTGTTTTATTTTATTTATTTTTTAAGCAAGCCTAATCTGCATCCACATGATTTTATCTTTGATCTTAGTCGATATTATTATTGATTTTATTTGATTTTATCACTTGTTTCATTTTGATCTTTGCTTTGTTACACTTTGTAGCACTTTGAGATTTTTATTAATGAAAAGTGCATTATAAATGGAATTCATTATTATTATTATTATTATCTGGAGGTGGAGCTGACTGTGAGCTGAAATATGCAGCATCTGGAGGTGCAGCTGATTGAAATGCACTTTGACAGTTACAGCTACACCCAAATAAATCTGTAAATAAAGCAGAATACTGGTACAGGCCTCTTTAGCGATCATAGCGGCCGAAACTGGTACTGCACTTGCACTGCCCCCTGGTGGCCGAAACTGGTACTGCACCATTTTATGCAACAGGGAAAAAGGGCCATAACTCAGCCAAAAATTGGTCTAAAAATATGAAAAAAAATCCATAAATAGGTCGCACTGGTGTATAGGTCGCAGGCCTTGAAAAAACCATAAAAAGGTGCGACCTATACACCGGAAAATACGGTACTTTCAATGCAGAGGAGCAGTGGGTCTACTCGCCATGTTTGTGTTTTCTAAGGTCATCTAGCTGTGACAACCATCTTAAATTATTTTGATTAATTTGTATCCAAATCTTTTCAAATGTTTTATCTTTCCAGTGGTTCACGAGATGTTTTGGTAATAATCAGTCTTTCAGTAGCAAGTGATTCTGGAACTCCAGAACAAGCCAAAGTCTTGGTCATCAGAGAGATCAATGAACTGGAAAAGTACACATAATTTTTCAGCTGTTTTTTTTTTATTTATTTTTTTATTTTTACATTATTTTTTTTAAACTTTAATCAGTACATGATTAAAGATTCAGAATCCAAAATATATGACATAGATGAACAGCTTTTTTCAAATTTTTTTCCTGTAATTAAAGACTGTGAATACTATAATGAAGAGGAATTTAACAATATTAAAATATCAAAAGATGACCTTTCTATTATTCACATTAACAGTAGAAGTATACATGCAAATTTATCCAAGTTAACGGACTATTTAAAACAGTTAAACATAACTTTCAGTATCATAGCAGTTTCAGAAACATGGTTGAATGACAAAAATATAAATAATGTTAACATTGACGGATATGAACTTTATTATACGAACAGAAAAAATAAACGTGGTGGTGGAGTTGCTCTATTTATAAACAAGGAAATAAAATGTAAAAAAATTATTAACATGTCAGTAATAGTAGACGATATTATGGAAATAATAACAATTGAAATAATGTCAAAGAAGTCTAAAAATTTACTGATAAGTTGTGTATATCGATCACCTACTTCAAATATAGAGCAATTCACAGATCAAATCACTGATCTGCTAGAAAAGAGTTTAAACAAAACAGTTTTTTTATGTGGAGATTTCAATATTGATTTAGGAAATACAACAGATTCAAATAGTATTAGTACATTTATAAACTCCATGCATAGTTTGAATCTTTATCCATTAATATCAACACCTACAAGAATCACTACCAACAGTGCCACAATAATTGACAATATTTTTACAAATGTAACAAATAGAGAGATAGAGGGTGGTATTTTGATTACTGATATAAGTGACCACTTACCAGTTTTTGCAATTCATAAAAACGACCAATATGATATAAAAACAGAAATAAAAAAAAGAAAAATAATAAACACGTCTAAAAAAGCTTTGGATAATTTAACAGAGGATTTACGAAAACAAAATTGGAGGGATGTGTATGTGGATGATGTAAACCATGCATATGATGTATTCATGAATATTTTGGGAGTTCTATATGAAAAAAATTGTGTGCAAAAATATTATACCAGAAGAGTTGTTGATAAACCATGGATGACCAAAGGATTAAGAAATGCTTGTAAAAAGAAGAACTACTTGTACTCATGCTTCATAAAACAAAAAACGAAAGAAGCAGAAGAGAGATACAAGAAGTATAAAAATAAATTGGTATGGATTATAAGAAAACACAAGAAGGAATATTATAGTGAATTATTAGACAAAAGTAAAGGTAACATGAGGGAAACATGGCGAATAATGAATGGTGTTCTGAAAAACCATGAAGTACAATCAGGGGTTCCACAATATCTTGTAAAAGATGGTATTGAGATCCATGATCAAACTGAAATTGTAAAGGAATTTAATAACTATTTTGTGAATGTTGGCCCGAGTCTGGCTACTAAAATACCAATAGTAGATAAAGAGGTGAATTACAAAGTTACAAGTTGTAAAAATAGTATTTTTCTCGAAGAAACTAACAAAGAAGAAATAATGAATATTGTAAAACACCTCACAGACAAAAAAATCAAAAGATTGGGTTGACATGGGGTTGGTAAAATACATAATAAGTTACGTCATTGAGCCATTCACATATATATGTAATCTGTCATTCTCAACAGGAATATTTCCAAACAATATGAAAATAGCCAAAGTAATCCCGCTTTTTAAAAACGGTGAGAAATGTGTGTTAAATAATTATAGACCAATATCGTTGTTACCACAGTTTTCCAAAATTTTGGAGAAGTTATTTGCAACTAGATTGGACGGATTTATAATTAAACAGAATATATTAAGTAACAGTCAATATGGATTTAGATCTAATACTTCAACATCAATGGCTCTTATTGAATTAATGGAACAAATAACAACTGCTGTTGACCAAAAAAAGAGTTGTGTTAGTATTTATGTTGATCTAAAGAAGGCATTTGATACTATTGACCACAAAATTCTTCTTGAAAAGCTGTATAGGTATGGTATTAGAGGGCCAGCATTACAATGGGTTAATAGTTACTTGAAAGAAAGAAAACAATTTGTTCAGATAAATGATGTCAGATCTGAACTTTGTAACATTACGTGTGGAGTGCCGCAGGGTTCTGTACTTGGACCCAAGTTATTTAATCTATATGTGAATGACTTGGTAGATGTGTCAGAACTCCTTAAATGTGTTTTATTTGCCGATGACACAACATTTTTTTGTTTGGGTAATGACATTGAACGATTGTTGGAAAAGATACAGACAGAATTTGTAAAAATACAAAATTGGTTTCACCTAAATAAATTATCGTTAAATTTGGAAAAAACATTTTACATGATATTCAGTAATAGTAAAAGGAATGTTGATGCACCATTTACAGTAGATGGAATTGAGATTCATAGAGTTAATGAGGTGAAGTTCTTGGGTGTCATCATTGATGAAAAATTGACATGGAAACCTCACATAAACAGTTTAAGAAAAAAATTATCAAAATCAATAGCAATACTGTATAAAGTAAGGGAACTGTTAAATGATAAAGCATTGGTCTTGTTATATAATACAATAATTGTTCCACATTTAATTTATTGCATTGAAGTATGGGGTAAGGCATGTAAAACGATTACAAATCCTATTTTTATTTTACAAAAACGAGCAGTAAGAGTTATTACAAGAAAAAATTATAGATATCCATCAAACATATTGTTTCAGAAACTAAAGATATTGAAGTTTTATGACTTGGTTGATTATAGCATTTTGCTTTTTATGTATAGGGCTAATAAAAATACATTGCCTGTAAATATACAAGTAAATTTTGTTAAAAGGGAGAGCACTTATTTTCTTAAAGGGTCAGAAATATTTGTGAAACCTTGTTTTCGTACCTGTTTGAAGGAACGGTGTACCATAATTCAAGGAATAAGTTTGTGGAACGGTTTAGAAGAAAATGTTAAAACAGCCAGATCTCGTTATACATTTAAGAGATTGCTAAAAGTGATTTTTTTGAAGGAATATGAAAAATAACATAAGAATTTATTTGAGTTGTTTAAGTTGATGTAATCTTACATTTGGTGATGCAATTAATTTTGTTCTTTGATAAATCATTGTTGTGAGTTTATTTGGGTAAAAAAGGGGCAGAGATTATAAGATTATTCTTCATCTGCTTCCTTTCATTTTATTTTGATTGTATGTTTTTCATTTTATTGAGCTGTTGACTTTGTTTTAATGAAATTAATGAATTTTAATAAATAAAAAATAAAATAAATAAATAAATAAAATAAAAAAATCTAAAGTACAGTCAACTTCATCCATCTACGGTACCCACTTCTTCCTTTCCGGGTCATGGGGCAGTCAACTCTGTATGAGACTTTTCAAGTCAAAGGGTAACAATTCCAACTGTAGTTGCACTTACTTCCTCTGGTTTAGCAGGGCAATCTCGGTTTGCACTTTCAGGTATTCTTGGGCCATCTTGCAGTGCTGCTCAAACACAGCCATGGACTCTTTGGAGTTTGGGCAGGGAGCTAGAGGCTGGAAGAACATAAACATTATAAGATGAAATGTCAGTATGTGTCACTGTGTTGTTGGTTTAATCTATGGTGGTGTCTACTTGAATAAGTTGAGGAAACTATACATAAAAAAAAGCATAGTTCCCACAAATGAGGGAGTGGTGGTACAGAGGTTAGAGATGGTGGGCCTGTGATCGGAAGGTCGCCGGTTTAAACCCCAGTACCGACAACATCTGGGTGGAAAAGGTGAAACACCCACACCTGCCTCCACCCTCCTTCGCCTCACTCTGGGCCCCTGTATCCGCTCCCTAAACAGGTCTCTTTTGAAAATGAGTTCTCGTGGCTCAGTGAGACTACCTGTATAAATAAAGTGTAAATAAAATAAATAAATAAATGATAGGGGAGGCCAATTTACACAGACATATTGAGTTTTGACTTAGAAACCCATAACTTGATAGGGACCTTTTTCCCCTTAGATGCAGTTGCACACCAAAACAGAAGTTGGCACATTGCTTACCTTTCAAGTTATCCAGCTCACAAGGTTGACATATATGCATAAATGACGGCAGCCATCTTGGATTTTGAAGTGGCAACCCAATTTAAAAAAAAATATTTTATACATCTAGATTCAGCCACACACCTTCTACAGAGGTGCCATAGAAAGTGTCCTGACCAGCTGCATCACGGTGTGGTATGGTGCATGTACTGCATCCTGCCGAAAGAGCCTCCAGCGCATAGTGAGAGCAGCTGAGAAGATCGTCGGCACCTCCTTGCCCTCACTGCAGGACTTACACAGCAACCGCCTCACTCGGAAAGCCCACTGCATGGCAGGTGATCCCACACACCCACTACACAGCCGCTTCAGACTGCTGCCATCAGGGAGGAGACTGAGGAGTCTCCAGGCTCGAACCAGCAGACTGAGAGACAGCTCTGTTCATCAGGCAGTCAGAATGCTAAACACTCTGCCTGCTCTGCCTCCCCTCCCATTTGAACTGCCTTAATCACAAAAAACTTTCACACATTACCACACAACACAAAGTTTTAACACTGGACTCTGTGTCATCAATACGGGTCATTCACTCAACTCACGGTCATGTGCTCATTCAGTTTGCACTACTTCTCATATTTGCACTAATGTTTGTATTACATTACTGCCTATAGTCATACTACTGTTTACATTTACTGTTGACATTTATTACTACTGTTTACATTTATTACTACTGTTTACATCTAGACTTTTTATATCTACACTACTGCTGATATACAGTATATATTCTTTTTACTAGCCTTATTGCATAATGCCACTTTGTTTCTATACCAATATCAACTACCTCATACATATACTGTGTACATTAACCCCATATGCTGCTTTGTCACTCTTTACAAATGTCAAATGCCAGAACCTTCATTTATTTTATAGATATACTTTTTATACTTTATACTTCGGGACAGTATTACACTCTATTTCATTTTTGGTGTTGGTGAAACTTTTTATACTTTTATACTACTATGGAAAACTACTATGAAAAAACTCAGGACAGTATTACACTCTATTTCATTTTATGATTATGTTTATTAAATGTTGGTGTTTTGGTGTTGGTGAAACTTTTTATACTTTTTTACTACTATGAAAAACTACTATGCAAAAAACTCAGGACAGTACTAAACTTTTATTATTTCATTTTATGCTTGTTTATTAATTGTTTAGTGTTTAAATGGTTACTGTTGCACCGAGGGACTGAGAGAGAAATGCAATTTCAATCCTGTGTATGTCCTGTACATATTGCAGTTCTGACAATAAAGTTGACTTTGACTTTTGACACCAAAACTGAAGTTGGTATTTAACTGATTTTTAACGTTATGCTCAAAACATGCACAGACGGACAGTGTGTATTTCCCCTTTTCACTCCGCGATGGGAGACAACAGTAAGCTACAGCAAAGAGAGACTGACTAAGCATGTGCCACTTGACGTCTGAAACAACAGACAAGCGTACCTGCAGCTGGTGATCCAAGGTGAGATAAGCCATAGGAATGGAGTTATCTGAACTGTTTGTGTCTGTGAAAACAGAAAGTGGACATATAAACAACTAGATCTTATGTCAAATGCTAGTGTCTCACTGGACTGCAATTGTTGACAAGGTTCCTACAAATTTTAGATGATTAAATTTGACATTTATCTGGACTTTTGAGCTTTTTTAGACATTAAAAAATCCGTAAATTTCTCAGACTGTAAATTATAGGTTTGACCCTCTCAAATTCACAAGTTAAAACCTGGAGAAAAAGCTTTATACTTATCTACGCATCTTATCGTACACACGTACTGTATCTTACATCTACAAGTTAGACAGAGCAGTGTGAAAGCAGTGTGAAAAACACTGGGGAGCTCTCAGGTCCTTCAGTGCCTTCAGAGAAGGCTCAAAATTCCACAAATGTTACCAGAAATGTTACATTTAAAACCATCACTTCAAACAAACTTCAAAATCAATTAAAGCTGCAAGCAGCATTGAGGCCCTCGTAGCTAAGCACCGCTCTGGCCTTATTGTGGCAACCGCGGGAGCTCTAGCTTATCCGCCCAGTCGCCATCTTGAACACTCTCGTGCCTATCCTGCACCCGTTCGCCAGGGTGCGCATTTGCCAAATCTTCTAAATCACCTGCAAACTCAAGAGCTCCAGCAACACCTCCTGGTCGCAATGGTGAATGCTCCCATTCCGTTCCTGCACGCGTCCACCAGAGTGCGCACTCCGCGTCAGTATGAGTCCAGCTGCAAGCCTTCCAAGTTTGGCTGAAATGCGACTTTTCAGACAGGAGTTTTTGGGATTTCCTTTTTTGTGGTGAATGTTTGATGAGCACTTCCGTTAGGCTTTTTAACATGTCCTATGTGGTAATCAACAGTTAGTGAATACAGTTTCAGTCTTATATGTTACATAGGACGAAGCTGGAAGTGTCACCCGATAATCGTGAGTTTCTTGTGTGCGTGGGCAGGGCTTAAGTGATGTCATGGATTCTCAATACCAATTTGTCTCGAAGTGCTCATTGATCTAGTACCCAAAATCTGGTGCAGATGGGATTATGTATCACTGAGATAAGAGGTACACTGGAGTAAAATTTTCAACCACAATACCAATGTGTATAAAAGTGCTCACTGATGAAGCAAAATAAATCTGGTGCAGATGGGATTATGTATCAGCAAAGCGCCGCTCCGACCTTATTGCGGCGACCGCGGGAGCTCCAGCTTATCTGCCCAGTCGCCATCTCGAACGCTCTCGTGCCCATCCCGCACACTTTTTCCAGGGTGCGCTTTTGCCAAATCTTGTAAATCACCTGCGAACTCTAGAGCTCCAGCAACACCTCCCGGTCGCAATGGCGAACGCTCCCATTCTGTTCTTGCATCCATCAGAGTGAAACCGATTGAGCGAAATCCCTAGGAGGAGTTCGTTCAAATGCGGAGGCTGTAAACCGCCAAGAAGGTGTTCAAATTTGGTCAGCATTCCAAAATGGCCACCTTCCCATTTATCATACAACGTTGGTGCCAGAGGGTTTTCTGTGCATCTTGGGGAATTGGACAAGTGTACTAAATTTCAAGCCTCTAATGCGGAATGTATTTTGAAATTTTTCTAGGTGGCGTTCTTGAACCGTTTCTGTTGCGATTTTTGCCGCAAAATTGCAAGCTGAGGTAACACATACAGTACATGTTAAGGTGTGATTTGTCAATTTACATGTATGTGTTACCTCAGCTTGCAATTTACATAGGTTGGTGCGTGTCTCCTAAGACTGTTATAACTCCATTGGCACACAGTCTGCTCATAGAATTGATAAAGCCCTCTGGATAGAGGTCGAAACGTCTTCTGTAACAAATAAAGTCCAGTTGATCTTGTATTGAACGCCTTTTTTTGACTTCATATGTATGCGACTCGTTTCCCCAATATATGGGCGGGATCGGCAATGCAAAGAGGGTGGTATCATAACTGGTCATATTGTGTTTGAGCCACTGCACATTGTGGTCCTTAATTGCTCTATAGTCAGACCAATTTCTTTAGTTCATCCCAGTACTACTTATTAGTCCCGGTGTAGCTATGCTGTGCCATCAACTCTGATATCTCTATGTAAATGCACTCATTTCTTGTGGCACCGTCTGTCAACATGATGAGGAAGTCGTGGTTCAGATGTAGTTTGCAGTTTTGCTGGGCAGACAGTGACGTAGCTCCGCTGGCCAATCAGCGGCTGCTGTCTACTTACATCAACATTGGCTCCTCTGAGCAGTCCGCTTGGAACCTCAAACAAGGTGGTCCCATAAACCGGGCTGAGTGGGGGTGGGTGCCGGCAGTGGGCAGGCCCTTAACTGGTGCATTGTCATGTGGAATCGATGAGTTGAAACAGTAGCAAAGTGCCAAATTAGTCCCAGCTATGAAAACTGACTACGTATTATATTATACATTTATTTTTGTGTAGGCCAATGTCAAATAGTTGTAATGACAGAGCACGAGTTGAAGAGGACTCTCAATGTCGCTTTTAGAACTGTTTTTAACATATGAGTTGTCTTGCCATGTTCATGTTTGACTTTGTTGTAGTCCAGAGTTTGTCTCCAGAAGAAAGACCCTTTGAGTACCTGTGAGTTCATCAGGGGAGAAGAAGCCTCTGCTACTTGTTTTGTCAGGTGGAATCATCCTCACACTTGGACTAGAGGACCGGCTCGAGTTCCTGCACCCTGC
>JBBPBX010092166.1:0-13789 GCA_038048925.1 Garcialebias charrua
ACACAGCAACAAGAAACAGAACAGCCTTCACCACTCTGTAAAGCTTTTCTTTCTGCAGCTGTGCAGCCTCCATGCCACACATTGATGCTGGAGCACAGGACGCTCTCCACTGCACACCTGTAGAAGGAGGTGAGGACTGGGCTACTCAGACCAGTTCGTCTCAGGAAAACATTTTTTTTTTCCTAAAGTCAAAAGTCGTTAAAGAGCAAATTTTTCCTTATGCTGTACAGGAGAAAGAGCCCAGGTAACACACATTGTCTGGAAAGTAAAATAGTTAAAATCAGTGATTGCTGATGCTGTTATGAGTCTATCACTAAATCAGAAAACTGTAAAAATCCCCTCCTAAATTCACTGTTGGTGGTTATTAAAATGTCACCTGTTCATTGGGTAAAGTTAATATTCTTAGTTTTATGTGTGCAGTTGAGTGTCACCATTGTTGTATTACAAATAAAACTAAATAAAAATTAACAAAATAACAGTCAATTGCACTCCTAAAGTCACTGTGATAAATTGTCACATTAATTTCATTATCTTAGCCACAGGAGTGAGTTTAAAAACAGGATGATGTCTATATGAACTAGTTGAATGAAGTGTCTCTAAAATATTCTGATGCATGATGATCAATAATTTCAACAATTTTTTAATCTGTCCACAGGACCTGACTTTATTTTGTTAGATGTCTCTAAAATAGTTATTGAATCAAGTGTTTACATGTAGGTAAACATAGAGGTTTAACAACTTGTTAAAATACACCAGAATGCAGGAAATGGCATCTACTTTATTCAAAAATTTCTGGCAAAACATTTAAGAAATAAGTTTTTACTGTTAGCAAAATGTTCTCCTGTATTTGGCTTGCTGCTTTTGTTGTTTAATTTTTTGGTTGACAAAATCTTTCCTATTGATGTTCTCATTAAATTAGGTTAGTAAATGACTTTTACCTGAAGCATGTTAAAAAAATTACAAAATCTTTTGGGGGAGGGGGGGAGGTGTTGGCGCAATGTTTGTCACCTTTTTCATCCCTTCTGAGTTTGCAGTTATGAGTTTCGCTACGTGCACCCGCACGGGTGGGACCGCAGCATTTTCTTTAAAATTTAGAAAGATAAACACTTAAAAATATATATTTGTTGGCTGACATTATAGCAAAAGTGTTTCTGAGCTTAACCGTTCCTTAATAAATTCACGTAATTGTCAAATCAGCTGGATTTAAATTGTTTCGCTTTGACGTCTTCCAAATGGTCGCGCGCGCTGCGAAAATAAATTGTAAATAAATCGAATTTTAGCTCAAACATCTCCTACAGCTAATAGGTTGTAAATATCCATCCAGTGATTACTTTCTGTAAGTTTCATCAAAATCAGTCCTGTAGTTCATAAGCTATTTTTGCAAAATAGTACCCGTTAAAACACGGAGCTAACAGCTAACATTTACATGTACCGCTAACCAACTTTTCATCTTAACATGTCCGCTGTGTGTATTTAAGTAAGTATTTACACTAAACTCCACAAGACAGCAACGTGCAATGTCTGCAGAGCTGCTGTACCAGAGAAGAAAGCTCTGTTGCGACCTACAATACATTGAACTTAATAAACATCTGAAAAAGCACCACATTAAAGAGCACAAGGATTGTTTACTAGTTTACTTGTTTAGCAGCTGATAAAATCTCTGCAGGTTCAAATAAAATGTGCACCAGGTCTTTCAGCTGAATCTCTCAGGGGAAAACTGAAAACTGTCCTTTCTGAATTTTTGACTGTTTTTATCTGACTTCATCCTAGAATCAAAAAAATTGTAACGTAATAACAGTTGAGCAGATTCTGGTAATCTTTTCTTAGGATTCATTAAAGGTCAAATGCAAATGGAATTTTTTCTTAACTTCCAGTATGGATTTAAACAAACACTATACACACTTAACATTGTAAAATATGTTTAGGAAATTTAATGTTCAAGGACACCACTTGAGAAAAAAAGTTTAATAGGAAAAGTAACAAATGAAAAACGTACAAAAATAAAAAATACTGCATCCAACTAATGATCAGTGTTGCCAGGTGAGAAATGTAGGATTATCGTACTAGAGACATAAAATTATCGTATTTTGAGGGAAATTATTGTACACCCATCATAACCAAAATAACAAGTCTATTAATGCGCTATAGTCATTCTAGTGTTGAATAGTGTCTAACAAGCACTCACAGCTTTGTAGCATCAGTACGGATGGGAACTAATGAGCCATAGATATGTAATGAGCCCCCCCCCCCTTCTTCTTGTTTTGTTTTATGGCGATTGGCAGACCAACTGTAATGTGCATTACCGCCACCTACTGAGCTGGAGTGGGGACAGGAGATAAACAGGAAAAAATAATAATTCTGTAAAATTAATTTAATAACTCGACTAAATTCTCTCTATTAAGTTTGTATTTTTCAAGAAAATAATAATTTGATCTTTAACTTTACTGATATCACTACTAAAAACATCCATCCATCCATCCATCCATCCATCCATCCATTTTCTTCCGCTTATCCGGGGTCGGGTCGCGGGGGTAGCAGCCTAAGTAGGGAGGCCCAGACTTCCCTCTCCCCAGCCACTTGGAGCAGCTCCTCTGGGGGAATCCCAAGGCGTTCCCAGGCCAGCCGAGAAACATAGTCCCTCCAGCGTATCCTGGGTCTTCCTCTGGGTCTCCTCCCGGTGGGACATGCCCGGAACACCTCACCAGGGAGGCGTCCAGGAGGCATCCTAACCAGATGCCCGAGCCACCTCAACTGGCTCCTCTCGATGTGGAGAAGCAGCGGCTCTACTCCGAGTCCCTCCCGGATGACTGAGCTTCTCACCCTATCTCTAAGGGAGAGTCCAGACACCCTGCGGAGAAAACTCATTTCAGCCGCTTGTATCCGAGATCTTGTTCTTTCGGTCACAACCCAAAGCTCATGACCATAGATGAGGGTGGGAACGTAGATCGATCGGTAAATTGAGAGCTTTGCCTTTTGACTCAGCTCTCTCTTCACCACGACAGACCGGTACAGCGCCCGCTTCACTGCGGACGCTGCACCTATCCGCCTATCGATCTCACGCTCCAGTTTTCCCTCATTCGTGAACAAGATCCCGAGATACTTAAACTCCTCCACTTGGGTAAGGACCTCCTCCCCGACCCGGAGAGGGCACGCTACCCTTTTCCGGCTCAAGACCATGGCCTCGGATTTGGAGGAACTGATCCTCATCCCGGCCGCATCACATTCAGCTGCAAACCGCTCCAGCGAAAGCTGTAGATCACGAGCTGATGAAGCCAATAGGACCACATCATCTGCAAAAAACAGAGAAGCGATTCTAAGGCCACCAAAACGGATCCTCTCAACACCTTGGCTGCGCCTAGAAATTCTGTCCATAAAAGTTATAAACAGAATCGGTGACAAAGGGCAACCTTGGCGGAGTCCAACTCTCACCGGAAACGAGCCTGACTTACTGCCAGCGATGCGGACCAAGCTCTGACACCGGTCGTACAGGGACCTAACAGCCCATATCAAAGGGCCTGGTACCCCATACTCCCGGAGTACCGGAGTACCGGATGGCGTGCTGTTGACCTCAACTCGGGATGTTGTGAGTCGGTGGGCGGAATACTTCGAAGACCTCCTCAATCCTACTGGCACGTCTTCCACTGAGGAAGCGGAGCCTGGGGACTTTGGGTCGGGCTCTCCAATCTCTGGTGCTGAGGTCGCCGAGGTGGTTAAAAAGCTCCGCGGTGGCAAGGCTCCGGGGGTGGATGAGATTCGTCCTGAGTTCCTTAGGGCTCTGGATGTTGTGGGGTTGTGTTGGCTTACGCGACTCTGCAATATCGCGTGGACATCGGGGGCAGTTCCCTTGGATTGGCAGACTGGGGTGGTGGTTCCCCTATTCAAAAAGGGGGACCGTAGGGTGTGTTCCAACTATAGAGGGATCACACTCTTAAGCCTCCCTGGTAAGGTCTATTCAGGGGTTCTGGAGAGGAGGGTCCGTCGGATAGTCGAACCTCGGATTCAGGAGGAGCAGTGTGGTTTTCGTCCTGGTCGTGGAACACTAGACCAGCTCTACACCCTCAACAGGGTCCTGGAGGGTGCGTGGGAGTTTGCCCAACCAGTTTACATGTGCTTTGTAGACTTGGAAAAGGCATTCGACCGCGTCCCTCGGGGGGTTCTGTGGCGGGTACTCCGGGAGTATGGGGTACCAGGCCCTTTGATATGGGCTGTTAGGTCCCTGTACGACCGGTGTCAGAGCTTGGTCCGCATTGCCGGCAGTAAGTCAGGCTCGTTTCCGGTGAGAGTTGGACTCCGCCAAGGTTGCCCTTTGTCACTAAAAACATCCCTCATTGTAAATTTAATATTCCTTTATTTTTGGAAGTGCATTCTTTCTGTTTCGTACCCTGGACATTCCATAAAGACATGTTGAACGTTTCAGGGAGATTACTGGTGCACTTCTCACATAGTCCTGTTGCATACTTTCTAATTATTTTAAGAGATTTATTAAGGCCTGTGTGTCCTATTCTATTGTACCACTGGTACATTTTCATTTTTAAATCACTTCTTGGTCTACTGCCTTCATACATAGCTTCCTACATGTATCTGTGTGACTTTTTTTTGTTAAATTTGTAAAAAAAATAAAATTAAAAATCTGTATGCCTCTCTTATTGTCTATTGTTGTCGCTTTTGTCATTCTTTGTTGAAAACAGGTCTCTCTTGTAAATGAGTCCTTGAGGCTCAATGGGATTAACCTGTCTAAATAAAGGTTGTATGAATTGTGAGTAATTAGATTTAGAATTAGTAGGTCTACTTTTCAAAATATTTCTGTGATAATTCAATCATGTTTCCAATAATTTTACAACAAGCTGTTTGGTTTAATACCACTCAATCAATGTTGAAAGTTTATCATCAAATTTAATACTTGATTATGTAAAAGCTTTTGTTTTATTTTGCTGTATTTCTTGATTTTATTTTACTGTTGAATGCAATAAAGCTTATGATTGTGGAATAGTTTGCATCCTGGTAATAATTTGAGTGGAATGCACTGATTTATTTTCAATAGAACAAAACATCTTCATTTTAATCTGAGAGAATTTTGAGAATCTTACATAAATGTACATCAAATTGCTGGTGCCCTGCTACAAGTCCAAATTCTTAGTTTACATGTGTTCAAATGTTCCATAAATCAACCAGAAATGAACCTTTAGATGACAGTTGAACAAACATTTAGTGACCACCATCATTATTAGTGTTTTTACATCAAGAATCAATTTAGATTCAATTCTGTAAGACCGATGACATTTCATTGTTTCACTTCAATTAGTTTTTGCTGTCTAGATAAAGAACCATTAAGAGGGAGGAGTGGGATCTGTCCAAAACTTTTGAACTTCCATGTTTCCCTGAAAACGGTCCTCAGAGGGATGGTGAAACCCTGACGACTCTCAGGTTCCAGCAGATGCTTCTTCCATTGTTAGGCAGGATTCACAGGTTTCAGGTTTTCCAGCTCACACTTTTTATTCTTTGTATGTACATCTACAAATGATCAAGTTTCTGAGTCAACCCAGTTCAAGATGGCCGCCACAGCCACCTGACCTTAGAAACAAAAAGTTGTCTATAATTCATGAAAAAAGGCCTCATCAACAGCCCTATTCTTTTCCTCCATAAAATAAGTTGTATTCTGACGTGTTTTTGTGTTTTAAAAACTGTTTCTCTATGATCTGCTGTCTTTGCATGAATTCTGAAAATGTACTTTAGAAGTTTTAGTATAGATTAGACACTGATCGCTGCAATCAGCTGCAGCTAGTAGAGTTCAAATGTTCAAAAGTTAGTTTCTAATTCATCAACTACAGGTAGTCCCCGACTTACGAGCGCTCTGACCTACGAGGTTCCTGACTTACGAGCTGGCGAATTTTTGGAAAAAACGCAAAAAATACCGAGTTTTTCTGTGTTTTTTCACCACAGTTCGTTAGCTAAACATGTGGACACACGTTTCCGATCATTTTTATGCACTCGTAAGCAGTTTTTCGATGAAAAACGAGTGTTTGTAGTCGCGCTAGCAAAACCGTTCCAACTTACGAGCGAAATTCCGGACTTACAAGACACGTGGTTGTCGTTCCGAATTACGAGATTTCCATGTTACGAGCAACTCGTAACGGAACTCGCTCGTAAGTCGGGGACTACCTGTAGTTGAAGTCATAATTATTCAAGCAGCTAAAAAGTCTTGAAATCATTGGAAGTCATTAATTATTGACTGACTTCAGGTTAGTTTAGATCATTAGTTAGACACAATATATTTTCCTTATAATAATATTCTATATATTTGTGATGAAAATCAAATGGATCAAAGTGATAAAAGGAGTGAAATCCATCCAGATCCAGTGAAAATCTATTAAAAGAAGAGATCAAAGGCATGGTGTGATAAACAATCAGACACAGCAGCAGGTACGTAGGGCTGGGCCATATATCGTTCCCGGTAATACCGGTAAAAAAAAGCTTGCCCGGGCAAAAAAGTTATATCATGATATGCTAATTTCATGACGTAATATGTCAGGGTGCCCCGCCCCCTTAACAACCGAGTGCTTCAAACAACTGCGCACCTCCCCTCCACCAGTCTGTACTGGTGTAATGCTAATTAGTTACTGCTAAAATGCTAAAAACAAACAACGCATGTCTCAGCTGTCTCTCCCCCCTGCTCTAAACTGCAGGTAGAGACAGCTCAAATGTCTCCCCTCGCCCCGCTCTGAGCAGCTGGTGCTGCGTCTCCCCCGCTCTAAACTGTCATTACAAACGCGCGGCTCCACAGTCGGTCCACGGACCAAGAGACAGGTGATCAGAGATAGATCAGTTAAAAAAATGAATCAGAGGAATGGCACGTTCCTGCATGAATAGATGAAGCTGAAACACCAACAAGCTTCAGGGTCAGCTGATCACCTTGTTACAAGTTCTGGAAGTTATACTTCATTTAAAGGCAACTTATATTTTGTTGTAGGTTTCATTTATGCTCAACAGATTTTAAGCTTCATTTTATTTAGTTGTTTTAGGAAACTACACTTACACTTTAGTTTTTGTGGTGGATTTTGTTGATCTATATTTTGTGCAGACTTTTTCAATCTAAATAACAGATCATTTTTATTTTTATACTTGGAGACTGAATAATTTACTAAATAAAGTAATTTCAGTAAAATGACCCCTTGTTGTATTTTAAAATTTTATATAATGTAATACTGCAAAGCAACATGTTAAGTTAATTTTGTCAAATAAATAAATTTTATTTTATTTTTTTGTTATATCATGAAATTTATCGTTATCATGATAATGCTCTGAAATATCACAATATATCACCCACCCCTACATGAACATGGTGGAAAAATATCAGAACCAGCCTTCACAGAAAACCTGCTCATGGAAGTTCATGCAGAATTTGTTCACACAATGCAAACAAACATGTGCACGCTCCTGCTCCATCAGCTGTGCTCGTGCGTCTGCGTGCACGTTCGGGGCTACACACTCCGCTCCATGCATGTGCATGCAGTCAGTCGTGGAGGAGCAGTGAGTGCTGAATGAACTCCCTCCTCACCTCATGGTCTTTCCTGCAACTCCTCATTTTATAGAGTGTAGTGCAGATGTTTTCCAGATGTTTTCCAGAGGAGCAGAGTTGAGACACAAAGCAAAGACGGAGACAAACGAGTCCTTCATGTTCCTTCATGACCACATCCTCCTCTCAACAAGAAAGAGGGACTTGTCTAAACGCTCCATGAGGAGCTGCTGGTCTGGAAGACTCCCAGTAGCTGATGTGGGCCTGAGCTACTGGTCTGCTTTAAGGTTGAGAGAGCAGCAGCTTCACATGAATGTCCACGTCCACAAACACATCTGGTAGAAACACTCTGATGCTTCAAAACACACACAAGACACACAAGTTCACACTTTTTACTTTTCTCTCAGTCTTTTTCTTCTCTTTCCATCTTTCTCTGTTTTCTCCTCATGTAGTCGCTCCTGCTCCTCCCACTCTCACCTGCTCCTCATCGTCTCTCCCCAGGTGTTAGTGTCTCTTTAAATAATGTCTCATTTTGTTTGTCCCTCATCCGTGGATTGTGCTTCCTGCAGTCGTTCATGTTCTGTCCCTCCGTGTCTTCCTGAGCTCTTCTTGTTCTTCTAAGTTCTGCTGCCACGTCAGCTTTTTGTTTTCATCAAATCTATTTTCTTCTTTGACCTCTGAGTTCCTCGTGTCTGTCTGCACCTGGATTCAAACGTGCACAGATCATGATCCTGGATTCAAACGTGCACAGATCATGATCCAGGCGCTAAATGAAGTTCATTCATTGATGAATTTTAAAAGATAAAAAGCCTCAACTTCCACAGATGTTCCAAACTGTGCTGAACTGTGCCGTCCTGTGCCAAACAGCAAAACTCTGAGCTCTTTCTTTACTAAAACATCTGGAAGTTGCTCTAGTTGATTTCAGCAGCAGGTAATGTCCACATGTGGATTTGTGCTTTCCAACAGTTTGAACCTTCTTCATCATATTTTCAAAGGAGTTATTTACTCTGTAAATAAAATCAACTTCAGACGAGGGAATAAAAACTCTTTTTTTCTCTGTTCATCCTCATTTTGTGTGAAACATCTGCAGCTGTTGTGATGCTCACACTTCTGATGAACTCTCCCAGATGTTCTCTTCATGTTCACACCAGGATCATTGAAGCAGAGTTTGTAGTTGCTGAGAAACACTCCATCTTATTTGTGCACGTTGTTTTCCAGCAGGGACTTCATGGAAACCCCTCGGGGCTTCAGAGGTTGTGGTAAATAATCTCACTGCTAATCTCATTTAATCTGTCTCACAGCAAACACACTGAACCTGTGAACAGAAAGGAGAGAAAACAGCTGAAGAAAACACTCAGCAGCTAAAGTTCAGCTCTACTGTGGCTAACGTTAGCATGCTGGTTAGCTTTGGATGAGTTCAGCCACAAAGTGAGAGAAGTTGTGTTCTGAAGCTGGAGGTCTTTTCAGAACCACAAGAGTTCTTCCTGTGGATCAAACGTGCTGAGATCCAGCTGCAGATCTTCCTCCTCACACTGAACATCTGTCACTGTGAATCCACTTGAAAGAGTTCTGTTAGTCCAAAAAACTTGACTTTGATCTGAGTCACATCATATGTGTCATAACGTGCACGTTTTACAACACACTGATAATTACATTTAATGAGCTATAAAGTCCAATCATTTCAAGAAAACATTGAATTTAGTTCATGTTTGTGAAATCTTTACTTTGTTTTGTGTTTTGTCATTTAATCCAACTATCAGACGACTTTATTAGTTCCAACGAGCAATTTATTTACCTGCAGCATTGTTTACACAAACAAACAAACAAACAAAGAAGCAGCAGGTCCTGTAAGTGGACATGAATGAAAGGGTGATCATGTTTTGTCCATGTCTGAGTGAAAGGAAAGTCCTCAGACAGGTCATGTGATGGAACATGAGCAAATGAGAAGAAGTCCTAAAAATGATGCTGATGGATCAAAAGAGTGAAATGTGAACTCAGAGTGCACAGATGAACATCAGCTGGATGCTGAAGCCAGATGTTTGCAGATGTTCCTGCATGTGGTTTGTGAGTGGATCCAGCAGGTGGCAGCACTGAGCTGTAAATGAGCTCCAGAGCAGATGTGAAGGCAGATGTGAAGCAGCCACAGTTAGTTGTTGTGTGAACATGTTTCACACACAACACACAGGAGGTGTGGAGAGAGGAGAGCAACATCACAGCAACACGTTGCTGCTTTCAAAGCAACACTTGTGTTTGTGCTGCAACAACAACTATTAGTCATGACAGAAGATCAATGAAGTGTCTGAGCAGCTGCTGGACCATGTGACCCCGGGGTCAAACATCTGCAGCTCTTCATCTTCTTCTAGTGGCTCTTCATCACCTTTTGATTCATTTCACTTCTATTGATTTATTCACTTGATCTTGAAGGTCCAGGTGAAACTTTAACATCAAGTTCTCCAGATGTTTCAATCATTTGTCAACATCAAGTTCTCCAGATGTTTCAATCATTTGTCAACATCAAGTTCTCCAGATGTTTCAATCATTTGTCAACACAAACATGCGTCACAGCCACGTGCACATCCCTCACATCCCAGTGCACGTTGGGGTCTCCTGCTGCTCCACAAAGGTCTGGACCATGTGAAGACCTTGTTGGAAAACAAAGGTCTGGACCATGTGAAGACCTTGTTGGAAAACAAAGGTCTGGACCATGTGAAGACCTTGTTGGAAAACAAAGGTCTGGACCATGTGAAGACCTTGTTGGAAAACAAAGGTCTGGACCATGTGAAGACCTTGTTGGAAAACAAAGGTCTGGACCATGTGAAGACCTTGTTGGAAAACAAAGGTCTGGACCATGTGAAGACCTTGTTGGAAAACAAAGGTCTGGACCATGTGAAGACCTTGTTGGAAAGCAAAGGTCTGGACCATGTGAAGACCTTGTTGGAAAGCAAAGGTCTGGACCATGTGAAGACCTTGTTGAAAGCAAAGGTCTGGACCATGTGAAGACCTTGTTGGAAAGCAAAGGTCTGGACCATGTGAAGACCTTGTTGGAAAACAAAGGTCTGGACCATGTGAAGACCTTGTTGGAAAGCAAAGGTCTGGACCATGTGAAGACCTTGTTGGAAAACAAAGGTCTGGACCATGTGAAGACCTTGTTGGAAAGCAAAGGTCTGGACCATGTGAAGACCTTGTTGGAAAGCAAAGGTCTGGACCATGTGAAGACCTTGTTGGAAAACAAAGGTCTGGACCATGTGAAGACCTTGTTGGAAAGCAAAGGTCTGGACCATGTGAAGACCTTGTTGGAAAGCAAAGGTCTGGACCATGTGAAGTTTTTGTGCTTAATTATTGTGTGTAATTACTGTGTGTAATTACTATATGTAATTGTGTGTAATTATTGTGTGTAATTATTGTGTGTAATAAATGTGTGTAATTACTGTGTGTGATTACTATATGTAATTGTGTGTAATTATTGTGTGTAATTATTGTGTGTAATAAATGTGTGTAATTACTGTGTGTAATTATTGTGTGTAATTATTGTGTGTAGTTATTGTGTGTAGTTATTGTGTGTAATGATTGTGTGTAGTTATTGTGTGTAGTTATTGTGTGTAATTATTGTGTGTAATTATTGTGTGTAGTTATTGTGTGTAGTTAATGTGAGTCATTATTGTGTGTGATTGCTGTGATACAAGTTGTGTTTGGAGAAAGATTCACTGAGTTGAAAGGAAAGAAACTCTGTCCTTCTAGTTTGGTGTGGTAGTAGCTGAGAGTCATTCCAAACACAAACTCTGAGCCCTGAAACTGCACGTTTACATCAAACTTTACCAAATACTGTTAGTCAACATTCTTCCTGTTAGCAAAATATTTCATGAACCAGCTGACAGATCTGAATGAAACTATTAAAGTAACTTTTGAATTCAAGTCCACAACGGATTAACTTTTGCACACAACCCACTCCAAGATGGCCGCCACAGCTAATGAACCTTACAAACAGCAACATGTGTGTGAGTCAGGATGAAGAGGAGAGGTGACAGAAGTGGTCCCTGTGGGACGCCGCTGGAAGAACAGAGCTGATCCCACACAGTTCACTCTCACTCTCTGTCTCCTTAAAAAGTGTCAAAGCAGCCCACAGGATCAAAGCTGCATCAAATTTTCTAGAAGCCTCTCTGCTCCAAGGTGACCTTGAAGCGTGTCAAACAGACAAACATCAGTGAATAAAAGCTGTGCACGTGTTCTCTTCCAGATGTTCCTGCTGCATTTCCAGGATGTCTTCATGCTGCTTGAAGCTGCTCTGGAGAGTCTGTCTGGACCTTGGTGGGCCCGTTCTGTTGGAGAAGCTGTAGGAGGAGCAGCTGAGTGAAGGAGGCCTGAGAGCCTCAGAGAGTGTCTGCTTCATCACATCAACACGTCTGAACATCTGGAGTGGTGCTTCCTAAACATCTGCAGGTCCTGATGAGTCTGGAAGGTGTGGAGCAGCTGGTCTGGGCTCATGGACTTCTGGGAGGTTTCCTTCCACCACACATTTACTGAGGTTCAGCCTGGAACTGACCGGACGTTCATGAATTATCCTGAACCTCCCTATGGCCAGCCCTCCCCTCATTATATGGTAAAAAGCTTGCCATAAGCACAGAGTAGATTATACAGTAGTCCCTGGATTATCGTGGGGGTTACGTCCCCCCCACCACAGGTGAAGAACCGTGAAGTATGAACGTTGTATTTATTTTAGTATTTCTATATTTTAAGGCTTTAGAAACTCTTCCCACACTCTTACAATGTTCTAATCTCTTAAACCAACGTCATTTTAACAACATACGTATATGTACTGTACAGTACTGAAACATTTTAACAACATACGTATATGTACTGTACAGTACTGAAACATTTTAACAACATACGTATATGTACTGTACAGTACTGAAACATTTTAACAACATACGTATATGTACTGTACAGTACTGAAACATTTTAACAACATACGTATATGTACTGTACAGTACTGAAACATTTTAACAACATACGTATATGTACTGTACAGTACTGAAACATTTTAACAACATACGTATATGTACTGTACAGTACTGAAACATTTTAACAACATATGTATATGTACTGTACAGTACTGAAACATTTTAACAACATACGTATATGTACTGTACAGTACTGAAACATTTTAACAACATACGTATATGTACTGTACAGTACTGAAACATTTTAACAACATACGTATATGTACTGTACAGTACTGAAACATTTTAACAACATACGTATATGTACTGTACAGTACTGAAACATTTTAACAACATACGTATATGTACTGTACAGTACTGAAACATTTTAACAACATACGTATATGTACTGTACAGTACTGAAACATTTTAACAACATACGTATATGTACTGTACAGTACTGAAACATTTTAACAACATACGTATATGTACTGTACAGTACTGAAACATTTTAACAACATACGTATATGTACTGTACAGTACTGAAACATTTTAACAACATACGTATATGTACTGTACAGTACTGAAACATTTTAACAACATACGTATATGTACTGTACAGTACTGAAACATTTTAACAACATACGTATATGTACTGTACAGTACTGAAACATTTTAACAACATACGTATATGTACTGTACAGTACTGAAACATTTTAACAACATACGTATATGTACTGTACAGTACTGAAACATTTTAACAACATACGTATATGTACTGTACAGTACTGAAACATTTTAACAACATACGTATATGTACTGTACAGTACTGAAACATTTTAACAACATACGTATATGTACTGTACAGTACTGAAACATTTTAACAACATACGTATATGTACTGTACAGTACTGAAACATTTTAACAACATACGTATATGTACTGTACAGTACTGAAACATTTTAACAACATACGTATATGTACTGTACAGTACTGAAACATTTTAACAACATACATATATGTACTGTACAGTACTGAAACATTTTAACAACATACGTATATGTACTGTACAGTACTGAAACATTTTAACAACATACGTATATGTACTGTACAGTACTGAAACATTTTAACAACATACGTATATGTACTGTACAGTACTGAAACATTTTAACAACATACGTATATGTACTGTACAGTACTGAAACATTTTAACAACATACGTATATGTACTGTACAGTACTGAAACATTTTACTCACCAGCTCTGCAGAACAGCAGCTCGGTTCAGGTCCAGCTCAGTTCTGGTTCTGCAGACCCGCCCTGCAGTGACAAAACCCACCG
>JBBPBX010092167.1:0-13789 GCA_038048925.1 Garcialebias charrua
CCTCCGGTTTCTTTAGATTTCTGTAGTGTTTTTAAGCTAATACGTGGAGTTTTGTTTTTCCAAAGGAATTTAGATATGAAAGAATCCAAGGACTTAAACCATTCATTTGAAGGTTTATTTGGAATCATTGAGAATAAATAATTTATTCTCGGCAAGACCATCATCTTTACTGAGGCAACTCTTCCCATAAGTGAAATTGGTAGAGATTTCCATCTAGTAAGATCGTCTTCAATTTTCTTTAAAAGTGGTATATGATTTAATTTTATTAAGTCTTCTAATCTATGAGAAATCTTAATACCCAAGTATGTAATGTTACCTGATTGTAGTTTTTCATTTAAAGAAGTATTAAACACACAATTTATTGGAAGAGCTGTAGATTTTGACCAATTTATAGAATAATCAGAAACTTGTGAGAATGAGTTTATTAATTTGATAACATTAGATATAGAGTTTTCTGAGTTTTGAAGAAAAAGTAAAACATCGTCAGCATAAAAACTAATTTTATGTTCTATATTTTTACACTGTATGCCTTTAATGTCAGCAGTTTGCCTTATTGCTGCTGCTAAAGGTTCAATAAACATAGCAAATAATGCTGGTGAAAGTGGACATCCCTGTCTTGTGCCCCTCTCTAAACAAAAGCTTGAAGATATTTGATTATTTGTCCTGACACATGCTTTTGGTGAGTTATATAGTATTTTCAACCAATTAATAAAATAGTTTCCAAATCCAAATTTAATCAAGGTAGCATATAAAAAATTCAATTTACTCTATCGAATGCTTTTTCTGCATCTAAAGATAAAATAGCTGTTTCAATATTTTTACTATATGAATACTCTATTAAATTTATAATCTGCGAGTGTTTGTAGTCGATGTCTTCCTTTTATAAATCCAGTTTGATCTGGATGAATAATGAAAGGAGTTATCCTCTCTAATCTTTTAGAAGGGCTTTACAAATTATTTTAACATCGACATTAATAAGCAAGATGGGACGATAACTTGTAGGCAATACTGGGTCCTTACCTGATTTTAAAAGGAGACTAATGTTGGCTGAGTTCATATGTGTTGGAAGCCTGCCATTTTCTTCTGATTCTAATAGCATTCTGTAAAATATTGGTTCCAATATATTCCAAAATTCTTTATAAAATTCTGCTGGAAAGCCATCTGGACCAGGAGATTTTTTATTTGGCTTTTTTTTATTGCTTCATGGAGTTCTGCTGATGTTAATGGTGAGTCTAGGTCTGATGATTGACTACTGTTTAATTTTGGAAGTGTTACTCTATCCAAGAATTGATTGATATCCTCATCTGTTGGATTTATTTGTGGAGTATATAGAGTTTTATAAAAATCTCTAAAAACACTGTTTACTTTTCCCTCATCATAAGTTATATTTCCATTTGTGTCTTTAATACCGTATATAGATGTTTTTTCTTTGTTTAATTTGAGTTGGTTTGCTAAAAAGCTCCCTGATTTATTACTGTGTTCAAAATGTTCTAATCGAAGCCTTTCTACCAAGAATTTGTTCTTTTTATCAATAAATTCATTTAATTCTAACTTTGTTTTGCGTAGTTTTTTTTGTATATCTTCTCCTTGTATACCTTCTAGTAATTTTATGGATTTCTCTAATTCCTCAATACGTTTATTTTCTTTTTTCTTTTTATTTGTTGAATAGGATATTATTTTTCCTCTCATAACTGTCTTCCCAGCCTCCCAGAGTGTACATGCTGATGTTCCTGGCAAGTCATTAAACTCCAAATACAGCGTCCATTCATTTTTAACATATTGTATAAATTCTTCGTCTTTTAGCAGTGAGGTATTTAATCTCCAGTTTATACTTTTTGGGTTTTCTTTATTATTAGCTACATTTAATGTAACTGGTGCATGATCGCTGACAGCAATAGGGTGTATCTTAGTGTCTGAAATGTTAGTCAGCAATGAATTGCTTACTATGAAATAATCTAGACGAGAATAAGATTTATGCACATGTGAAAAGAAAGAATATTCTCTGCTATCAGGGTGAAGAGAACGCCATGTATCGCAGAGTCCATAATCACTCATGTACTGTTTTACTACATTTATGGATTGCCAGCCTCGTTGAGCTCCTATTGTATTTACCCTGTCCATTTTATCATCTAAACCCAAGTTAAGGTCACCTCCCATCACCATTGCGCAGTCCATGTGATTTGATAGAATAGAAAAGAGATCATAAAAAAAAGGCGTCGTCCACATTTGGTCCATATACACTAATAATATAATATTTTTGATTGAATATGGATAATTTTAATATTATATATCTACCGTGAGGATCTATTATTGTGTATAATATTGTGAAGTTAACATTTTTATGTATCAGACTGTTGACACTTTTAAATCTTCACTTAAGACTCATCTCTTTTACTTGGCATTTGATCCTCGCAGAATGTGAGATCAAATTTTGAGCAGATTTTATTGTTGTTGCATTTACTGATAGCTTTATTATGTTTAGTGGCACTAGATGCATTTTACTCTGTTTTTTAATTTGTATTAACTGTAAAGCACTTTGGTCGACTTCGGTTGTTTTTATGTGCTACATAAATAAAATTGACATTGACATTAGTATTAGGGATGTCCCGATCCGATCACGTGATTGGAAATCGGTCCCGATCACGTGATTTCAGACTCGACTTGAATCGGGCATTACACACCGATCAGGGATCGGATATATATGTGTATATTTATTCTAAACACGAACGGGAATATTATATATATTAACTGTTAGTATGTTGTGTTACAGAGTCAAATTGTCTCTAAACAACTCATGCCCAATATTTTTGCAGCAGTGCCTGCCGTAAAGCAGTGACTGTCGTAAAAAAGAAGCGGAACGCGGCATTAGCTTGAAGTGGAAGCAGCGATGTCTGTCGTGTGGAGATATTTCAAAGTGGATGACAAAGATATTGCGTTCGCAAACTGTGAGATATGTAAAGTTCGTATTTCAAGAGGAGGTAAGGAAAAGACTGCATTTAACACAACAAACCTAATTAGACACCTCAGAAACAAACACCCGACACAATACACAGAGTTTAACCAGACAACCCAGCCGAAGACGAGCCAGCTCACGCTGCAAGAGACTTTAAAGAGGAAAGAAAAAATGCCCCGTGACAGTGCGAAGGCGCAGGGCATCACAGCTAAGATAGCACAGATGATTGCAATGAGTGACCAGCCATTCGCTCTTGTAGAAGACCCGGGATTCCTTATGCTTATGGAGTACTTAGAGCCCCGTTATGAAACGCCCTCTCGCCACTATTTCACAGAGAAATCACTGCCAGCGCTTCAAAATAAAATTCATAACAAACTACAGGACATGTTATCAGACGTGCCCCATGTTTCGTTTACCACAGAGTTATCAGACGTGCCCCATGTTTTTTACCACATCTGGAGTTCGTCTGTGTCTCCCATGTCACTACTAAGCCTCACAGCACAATGGATTGACTCTAGTTTTGTTTTACGTCGTGCGACCCTGCATGCCCAGGAGTTTCGTGGATCCCACACAGCAGAGCGCATCCAGCAGGAGATGGAAAAGATGCTAAACAACTGGGGAATCGATAAGCAACGGGTCCACGTCATTTTGCGTGACAACGCTGCAAATATGAAGAAAGCTATGGGGAGTATGGGAGTGTGGAGTGTGGGTTGTGTCGCACATTCTTGCCAACTCTGCGTGCATGAGGGCCTGCTTTCCCAGCGCAGTGTGGCAGACACCCTGGCCAACGCGAGGAAGATTGTAGGCCATTTCAAACACTCACCACTGGCCTACTCTCGCCTTGAAGACATCCAGATGGACCTGAAAATGGATATAAAACGCCTACAACAAGACGTGAAGGTGAGATCCCTCTCATAACATTATCCCACCACTCTTATTTATTGTCATACACTCATAGGTTGCTAATACTGTACTTCACTTCTGCTCTTTTCATATTCAGACGAGATGGAATAGCAGTCTCTACATGTTGCAGAGCCTACTAGAACAAAGACGGGCTCTCAGTGTCTTTGCAGCTGAGCGCACTTTACCTGCAACACTGACAGCCAGTCAGTGGGAACTGATGAAGAAGACAGCTGATGTGCTTGCCCCCTTTGAACAGCTGACCAGGGATGTGAGCAGAGAGACTGCAAGTGCAGCTGATGTGATCCCTGCCATAACAGGTCATTTGTATTTTTATTTATATTGTAACATTTATTGATATTGTTTGAAACTAACCATTCATTCATTCATTCATTCATTAGTCCTCAAACGTATTCTGTCTCGGGAGGAGGATGAGGAGCAGGGAATCAAGACCATGAAGAGGACTCTTCTTGAGGCAGTCGAAAAACGCTTTGCTGATGTTGAAACTGAGCCACTCTTCTACATCGCCACTCTTATAGATCCCAGATACAAAGATCGGCAAGTACAGTAAAATTACAATGCAGCTTTTGTACATTAAGTTTATATAAAGTCAAATCATTACCAGCCAACGCCAATATTAAGCCAATTTATTTGTTCATTTCCCTTTTTGTTAACATTTGGTTCTATAGTTAGATTTTTAATTGTTTATTATTAATCAAGGCAGTGACCTAACTGAGGAGCTGTGCTATGTGGCATCTCTTGTCCTATGTTGTTTTTAAAAGTGTGTTATTTTTGTGTATTTTTAGTTTCTTCACAAAGTCAGCCAACATGACACTTGCAAAGGAACACCTCATCCAGGAAGTGGCAACGAGAGCCACCAGTGCACCAGTGCTAGAGGAAGGAGGGACTGCAGCAGAGCCAGTAAGCAAGGCACCACGGAGTGAAGCAAGCAGCAGCCTGGACAGCACCTTTGAGGAAATCTTACAAGAGAGGCAGTCACAGGCCCGTTCCGTGAGTAGCACATCAGCAGACGTGCAGGTACAGACCTTCCTCTCAGAGCAAACCACCCCTAAGAAAAGCAACCCACTTCAGTACTGGAAAGAACATGCTGATCAGTTCCCCTCCATGGCTGCTGTTGCAACCCAGTACCTATGTGCTCCTTGTAGCTCTGTGGACAGTGAGAGACTGTTCAGTGCTGTTGCTAATATCCTGGATGAGCACAGGAACAGACTCAAACCTGAAAAGGTGGAGATGCTGGTTTTCATAAAGAAAAACATACACTTCCTTCTGTGAAGCCACAGGAGGAGAATTAAGGAGTGCTGTTCAGAAAAGCATGTTACTAGACTTATTTTATAAATCTGACACTTTAAGTTTCTTATTTGTTTACATGCCTGCTCAGTATTTTAAGTTGGGCTGCTTATTTTAAATTAGACATTTTTATTTCATACTGTTGGACTAAACTTCAATGTGAAGAATTTATTTCTTCTTACTTGATTGTTCAAGCTACCTCACAGCCTTATTTTATAAGACTGACACTTTAAGTTTATTTGTTTACATGCCTGCTGAGTATTTTAAGTTGAGCTGCTTATTTTAAATTAGACATTTTTATTTCATACGGTTGCACTAAACTTTAATGTGAAGATTTTTTTTTTTTTAATCTTATTACTTGATTTGTTCAATCTACCTCACAGAAGTACTCTGTTAAATGTTAAGGTAAATAAAATAAAAATTAAGGGACATCTGGATCTGTTTTTTTTTTCTGCATTTTAAAAATGTATTTTAGAAGTATCGGATCGGGACTCGGTATCGGCCGATCCTCAAATTAAAGGACTCGGACTCGGGGTCAAAAAAACCTGATCGGGACATCCCTAGTTTTAACTGCACCTCCGACGGTCTTCGATGAGATTAAAACTTTTTTTTATGTTTGGGGTGATCTACACTGGAGAGGACAGCAGCCTGTCAGCAGCAACTGTAAAAATGCCACGTTTCTTACCGGAGTTTGGGTCCAATTCCTGGAGGCTCGATCCGGTGAGTTTAAAAAGTCCGAAAAAAGTCCCGTTGTGGTTGTGTAATCAGATAGCGAGGCTCTCCCGACTGTTTGCCGGATGCGTCGAGCCGCCAGAGATCAACATTTGGGACGTCTGCGGCTCGACGGCGACGCGCGCGTGCGTGTGCAGGCTGCCGTCGCGCCGCTTCGATCACTCGAATCTCGCCGCTTCCTTGTTCGCCGTGACTCCACGCGTCTCCTCCATAGACTTTGAATGTAAACCGGTGTTATCCGGCCGCTTCGGCCGCTCGACAAAGGGGGCAGTGGGTAGGAGGCATGATGAGACTGGTTCGGACCCCAAGGCCAGAGTGACAGCAGCCCTGACACCGCTGAAGAACTTCAGAAGGCAAAGTCGGCAGATGCACCTGCAGGGCAATGGGATGTACTGTCTTGGTTCACTAGTGGGTCATGGACTCAGGTGTTGTTCAAGCTTTTTGCTATTCCGCTGGCTATTCTTGTTCTATTTTGCGTGTTTATGGGGTGTGTGGCACCTTATGCATTAGCAATTATCTCCAGGATGATTGCTTCTAGGGAGGTGGATGATTATGGGAATGTGTTTCCCATGTTACAGACCAGACGCGGTTCATTGCCGGATGCACAACATCACATGTATTTGGCTAAAACCAGATACCTGTAGAGGCGATGGGGGGTTGGAGGTGGAGTTCAGGTGGAGAGGTGGAGTGTAGGTTAGATTGCATTTATCTTTTTATGGTTTTGTAGTTTAGGTTAAAATTATATTTATCCTTTTGTGATTTTGGAGTTTAGGTTACATTACATTATTCCTTTTAGCGTTTAGTTTGGTGATTATTTTTGGAGTCAGATTGAGTTTAAGTTAGATGTAGTTGATTTTTAGTTAATTGGTTTTGTTTGATGTGGTATTGGGGTGAGGGTCCTCTTGGGGGATAGGGGTGGAGTCGTGCAGGTTGTTTTGACCTATTTTTAATAGGTCAAGAGAGGGTGTGAAAGATATTAAGCCCTTTTTATACGTTATTCTGATTAAACATATTTCACAAGGGTTCTATAAATCAAGCTATTCACAACTGTGTATCATCAAAAAAGGCGTTCAATACAGAACAACTGGACTTTATTTGTAATAAAAAATACAAATAAAGTCCAGTTGTTCTGTATTGAACGCCTTTTTTGATTTTATCATGTCCTGGACGACTGAGAATCTTCACCAGCAAACTGTGTATCATTTACTCACAAATGTTTTATGTAATCATGTTTATGTATCTTTTAGCTTAGACAATATATTATTCTACATAAGTGGAACGTAGTGCATTTATTAATCTCACCTGGTCACTAAGCAAAAAGAGTCAGACATACAGGAATCAGACATGAGGCCCCAAAACAGCTCTTTGTTCCAACTTTGCACCTCACAGAAATTCTTGGGGGAAGGGCAGAAGAAAACAGTCACACAAGCTGGCAGCACAGAACTAAACATATACGTTTATATAAAGCACACACATAGATAATACATTACAGACCAATTAGTGATACTACACATAAGTTCACAGTATAAACGTATATAAACTTACACAGAACACTTTAAACTCTTGTTAACTTAACCAAAAGTAACAAAGAGTCATACACACAGAATCTCAAAACAAGGTCTCCTGCAGACCTTGAGAGCATCTCATAAATCTCTGATTGTCCTGGCAACCAAGCCTTATAAGTGGAGTGGCCAATCAAACACCAGGAGAAGCTCAGAGTATCTTTATGATATTGCATGCCATCCAAGGAGATGTGACATTCCAGGAGACGACTTCGACGCGACAGGTCTGTTTCCTGAATCACTGGCTCTGCGTGCACACAAAACTACATTTGAATGCTGTAATCTCTGATTATTCGGTTTAACCTGTGTCTTTTCAATAAATCTTATTCTTATCAAGAGACACCTGGTCATTGAACACCTAAACTGGTTCCTTCAAAAGCCACTGGGACGTTATGTTTAGAAAATAAACGTCTCAATGTCTCTGAAACTCCCACAACATACGTGAGCTCTCAGTTTCTGATAGAGGACATTTGCAAACTGAGGTGTACCGCAAACCCACCCACACAGACCAGCATTTACAGTTTGACTCCCATCACCCTCTGGAGCACAAGTTAGGAGTCATCAGGACTCTGTACCACAGAGCAGACAGCGTCCCCACTAACTCAGGAGCCAGACAGAAGGAGAAATCACACACAAAACAGGCTCTAGAGAAATGTGGATATCCTAACTGGGCCTTCCTGAAAGCAGAGAAGAAACCCAAACAGGACTCCAGCCAGCCATCAGGTGAAAAGAAGGAACCCAGACCCAGACCAGTGGTCATTCCATATGTTGCGGGAGTTTCAGAGACATTGAGACGTTTATTTTCTAAACACAACGTCCCAGTGGCTTTTAAACCCCAAAATACATTACGGCAAAGACTGGTTCATCCCAAAGATCCAGTCCCCCGGCACAGAGTAATATTGTGTATGCTGTTCAGTGTCAGGAGGGCTGTGATCAGTCTTATATCGGGGAAACTAAACAGCCACTGGCCAAAAGGATGGCCCAGCACAGAAGATCAACATCATCAGGTCAGGACTCTGCGGTCTACACTCATCTCCAGGTCAGCGGTCACTCTTTCAGGGATGAAGATGTTCACATCCTTGATAGAGAGGAACGATGGTTTGAGAGAGGAGTAAAGGAGGCCATCTTTGTGAAAAGAAACCGTCCATCATTAAACAGAGGTGGAGGCCTCCGGGTTCAACGGTCCCCCTCTTACAATGCTGTTATTGCTAGTATCACTCAGCCTTCTGTGAATAGCAAACAACCATCAGGGTGCTAATGATCCATCATCAGGCTGATGGTCCTCCTTGATCATAGCCCCTTTCATAAGACAGCTCAGTCCAGGCCTGATGCATGTTTAGTCCTCCAACGAGCATTCAGAAAAAACACGAAGGCGGATAGGCGAGTAAATTTTACTCGCCTCTGATACACCCCTGATCCGCGAGCAGAGGTAGTATCAGACCCGGATCTGTCAACTTGTGAAAGGTGTGGGGGTGTCAGTGGCTTCAAACTAATTTGAATAATGGGAGGAATGATGATGTACTCTCCCGGCGCCCACTGTCACGCTCTATTTAAATGTGTAAACAAGAACATGACATTTGTATTTCACTTGCGTGTCATTCGCTATATTTTGCCGAATCTTTTTCTTTTTTTATTGATCATCACGGAAATGGCTAATTGGGGTGATGCAGAGACCCATGTACTCCTGTCTCTGCGCGCAGAGGAGGAAATTAATAAGGGACTTACTGGTACTGTGAAGGATGGGGCCCTTCTGGAGCGGATTGCTGTACTGATGCGAGAGCAAAAAAAAAAAACAAAAAAAAACAAAAGCATTCGGATAAGCACAACTATATTTGCTAGCGTCACCATGTTTGTTTACAGACACCTCTCCGGGCCCACTTTAAACACGCAGGCACCACGTCCTCTGAGCTGAAGACTTTCACCACGCCTCTTTTGAACCCGCATAGCAAATCGTTTTGTGAATGCTCCATTGAGGCCGGGCCGTGGCCGGATTCAACTTTGTTTTATGACTGACCCAGGGGGGCTTAAAGCCGGGCCGCTCTATGCGGCTATTGCGTGGATTTGACTTATGAAAGGAGCAGCTGGTTTCGGCTGTCATCAGCCAACTGGTTGATCCCTGTGAGAGGGTGCTATTTATAAGACTGAGCTGAATACAGCTTTTCAGACTGAGGAAGTCTTTCGGACGAAAGACAAAACGTTTCTACAGTTTTTTTTGCTTTGTTTTGTTTTGTTTTTTGAATGTCCAGAGGACAAGACTTAGCTTTTTTTTTTTTTGATTTCTCTACCTGGATTATTGAGCATGCATGAGGGTAAATGCATGAATAAAGTATATTCATTTATCAAAAAGCCCAGTAAACATTCTTTAACAAAACCTTACCTGTGTCCCCTCACAGTTTCAGTTGACATGCTGGATTCTGTTTGCTCTCCTAAACCAATGGTAAAAAATACACACCTACCTGCAGTGATGGCATAGTTACATTGAAAAAGTAACTTAGTTAAGTTACTGATTAGTCTTTGGGAAAAGTAACTTAGTTAATACCCTGATGCATGCTCAAACTTACTTTTCATTCATTCATTCAACCTTTATTTAGTCAGGTAAATCTTTTGAACCTCATGGGCTCATTTACGAAAGCGACCTGCTAAAACTAAAGAACAATGAACAGCAGTGGTAGAATTTCCTTAAACAATAAACAATAAACAAACAAACAATAAACAATAGAAAACAAAAGAGAGAAAAAAAACAAAAGAAAGTTTTTTTTTTTTTTTTTAACAAAGTATCAAAAAACTAGCAAAACATTATAAGGTAGACGTATAAAATCAAAGACAGGAACAAATCTGCATTGGTTTTTGCCAGGATTCCAACAGATTCTGAAAACCATTTAGAGAAGTCAAGGTCGAGAGCTTCAGATCTTTTTGTAAGATATTCCATGAAGCAGGAGCGGAGTAGGAGAAGGCCCTTTTTCCAAGTTCAGTCCTCACTGACGGAACACTGCAGGTAATCATGTCCTGAGAGCGCACACTGTAGCTGCACTCACGCAAAGACATGTAGGAGGAGATGTATGAGGGCATCAGACCAAATGTGTTGAATGTAATGTTATGTCTACATAACATGTACCAACATTACATGTACCATGTTTGTTATGTCTGCTCCTCAGTGTGGACACCATCCAGACGGGCAGCACATGGAGATACTTAGTCAGGCTTTATTAACTCTTGAACACCAACACATGTCTACTTAGTTAAGTTACTGATTACTTGATTTGGAAAGTAACTAAGTTAGATTACTAAGTTACTTTATTAGTTACTTTTAGCAGTTGCTGACAAGAACCCTCTGTCACAATACATAAAAAATGTAAATGTATTAATAAAATAATTACTAATAAAAATATTCAAAAACAAAATGGTCTTTCTTGACTTCATTAAACATAAATACTTGTTTTTATGAAACATAAAATAGTCTGAGTTCATTAAACATAAATACTTTTTATAAAAAATAAGGCAATATTTCTTGATATATCATAAATGAAGGTTGAATGAATAAAGGAATACTTGCTTTATATAAAAATAGTGTCTTTCTTGACTTCACTAACCAAATAATATTTTTACAAAAAAGTATTTCTGTAAATACTTTTTAAAATAAATAATATAATAAAGACAGTCTTTCAACATCATACATTGGGCAGCACGGTGGCACAACTGGTAGAGCTGCTGCCTCTCAGCGAGCAGGTCCCGGGTTCTAATCCCGGTCCGGGGGCCTTTCTGGGTGGAGTTTGCATGTTCTCTCCGTGCATGCGTGGGTTTTCTCCGGGTGCTCCGGTTTCCTCCCACAGTTCAAAAACATGCATGTTAGGCTGATTGGTAACTCTAAATTGACCCTGGGTGTGAGTGAGACAGGTCCCTCTTGTAAATGAGTCCCCGTGGCTCAACGAGGCTAGCCTGTATAAATAAAGGTTGAATGAATGAATGAATGAATCAAAATCAGAGTTTTTTATTTTTATTTTAGGAAATTGTGTACACATGGGTCTTAGTTACGTCCAAACAAACATATAAATTGTAAAAGAAAAACAGAAATACACTCTAAGATATGAATTAAGAAATACTCTAAATCAAGAATACACTAAGCACTAATAGTACAAATACAATTTGCTGAACAACTGCAGTATATATCCATATATTTTTCTATCCATAAAGTAATAACAAAAATATATTTCTGAATCAAAGCCCCAGTTCGCACACAGGTTACTGAACTCTGTAAAGGGCTGCATCATGCTGTGCATTCTCCTGACACTAGCCGTGTTTCCATCAAGGTTTCTAGATGCGCATTTTGAAGTATAGCAGCAGAAAAGCTTAATGTAAATGGCAAAATGCAAATTTACTTCCTCGAATTCGCCAAAAAGTTTATACGCTCGCTTGAGGTGGTTTTTGGGATATTCGAAAATGAGCAGATGCGCAAAACGACAGATGGAAACAGATTTGCCGACTCAGTTCTGCCGTAGCGAACATTCACGTCATGTGACTGATCAGCTGTTTCCGCTCCGGACAACATGTAACATCGCTAAAACTAGTTGGCATGACAGAATAAATACAACTTGCCCGATAGCAACACATATTCTCTCCATTTTGACGAGATGTGTGGCCGGGTTCTGTTTTCAACCGCTACTTCCTGTTTACTGTAGACATGCGTAACGCTGACGTCTGACGTAATGACGCTGACGTCTGACGTAATGACGCTGTGCATGGCCCGGTAGATGCGATTCAAGCCAGTTGATGGAAACACTTCTGCTTCGCATTAATTTGTATTTACATATTTGCGAGATTTTAAAAATTAGCTCAAAATTCGAAATGAAAATGGATGGAAACACGGTTACTGAATGGAGCTGTAGATGAGCTTGTTTGCGTAAATACCAGAAGAAACAAGAACAAAGAATGTATTTGTATGTAAATACCAGAAGACCTATTGACAGACCTATTGCATCCAGCTTAAGCTGCCACACCAGTTTCTACACAGCAAGAGATGTGGGGGGCTGCACCGAAGTCAAGCTAGTTGTTTTGGTCGCGGGATGGTGGTGGGGGGGGGGACCTCCTGTCGCAGCTCTCTGCTTGAGAGGCTTGCTCCATAACTGTCCCGTGCTGCGACTCCAAATGTAACTGAACTGCAGTAAAGCAAAGTCTCCTCCTCTCTCATGCTGAATCCTCACCAAACGCTTTTTGCGCAGCCGAAGCAGCCACTTTACATTGAAAGTCTATGTGGCCGCGCATCTTGGAGCAGCGGGGCATGACGCGGCGCGTCTTCAGCATTTCAAGCAGCGCAGCAGCACCCGGCAGTCCCTTTTCACGCACGCGCGCAGCCGAGCAGCTGAGCAACCGAGCAGCAGGAAGCAAGAATATGCTTGCTTCTGCTGCTCGCAGCCTCGCAGCAACAGAGAGACTCTGCTATGTGATGACGCAACGACGACGGGACTTTCTGTGGACGAAAACAGCCTCCGGTAGGAAAACCTGGCATTTTTAAAGTTGCTGCTGTCCACTCGAGCGTACATCACCCCAAACATAAAAAAAAAAAAAACGTTTTAATCTCAACAAAGAGTTTTGGAGCTGCAGTTCGGCTCGTAGAAAACCCACTCAAGTGTTAACGAGGCTCACGTACAGCTGATTTTATCTGCTCGGTGCACAGAAAAACAACACTATCTGACCGGGAAGGGAGCCAGTCGCTCCTCCCACTGCGCGTCTGCAGACATGTTCGGTGGACAGACATCTGTTGACAAGCAGCAAACATAGAGCATTGGGAGCATTTTGATGCATTTGGTGAGGATGAAGCATCAGTTCCGAGTGAGCGCACTCAGCTCAGTCCAGTCTGTTTATGTTCCTGACTGTCACGCACGCTGCGGTGTCAGGTTACAGCCACAGCAGCTGACCGAATTTCCGTCTTTTTTTTTAATCACTCCCCGGCCGAGACGCATTGAGGAAATAAAATAAAATGACAGTACAACAGAAAATGACAAAAAAGTAACGCACAATAATTTGGAGAAAGTAACTTTAATCTGATTACTGGATTTTGAAATAGCAACGCGTTAGATTACTCGTTACTGAAAAAAGTGGTCCGACAAGAGTAACGCGTTACTTTGTAACGCGTTAGTGACATCACTGCCTACCTGTCAAGGATAAACATCTCTCTCCTCCAAAACATTCTCCTATAATTCTAGCATATCTACTTCACACCTGAAAACAGAGAATCTGATGTTTTGAATTTCATGGTTTATTTTGTTTTTCCCTTTGGAGGAAATAACCAATAACCAATGTCAGAGATTCAGAGAGATTTATTTGTCATTCTCATCTC
>JBBPBX010092169.1:0-13789 GCA_038048925.1 Garcialebias charrua
CACACACACACACACACACACACACACACTCCGGTATATATATGGGCCGCCCAAGATGACTCAAGCCCAGGGGCCCCCATCCCCCTAAATCCGGCCCTGATAATGAGATACTATCTCATTATAATGAGATAGTATCTCATTATTCAGTTCAGCTGTGTTCATCTGGTGCAGCTGCGTGCGGACGTGAGGAGCCCTGCGCTGCGCTTAATGGAGCCTTAAGTTATTGATTTAAGTGCACAGTGCGAGGAGCGACAGGTGCTGGTTGATGGACGGCGGTGCTCGGCTGTCAAACAGTGGGATCATCTCAAACGTCGGCTCTGCGAGCGGTGGCGTGCTGTGCAGCGGGGAGCTGGTGAGTCTCGCTGCTGGGTGTGCGGCATTCATGCTCGAACTGCGGAATTAATTTCCTGAAGTCGGACTCGGGTGCTGCGGCTGGTGGACGGGACCTCGTTTTTTTCATTTATTTTTTGGATATTTACTCTTTTGGCAAATACTTTGGGAAACCCCTGCCAGTGGGCAAGAGGATCTGTGAACGATGGCAGGTAAATCCAATCAAAGAAAAAAGGATCAAACAGACCAAAATACAACCGATTTGGATGATATAAAAAAAATCCTTGAACTTCATGAGTTCTGAACTGTCAACGGTAACAGCACAGCTGAAACTCCTGACGGGATTGTTCGAGGAAGTGAAGCAACTAAGGTTACAAATTTGCCAAAAAGACAAGAAAATAATAGAATTGGAAGAACGTTTGGAAAATTTGGATCAGTACTCAAAATTAGATAACCTGGTTATATCTGGACTTGACATTAAAAATAGATCAAGTGCAAAGTCTACTGCCAAGAATGAAAATGAAGTAAATGATGATGCATCTCATCTGGAAAAACGTTCCTTGGAGGAGCAGATAGTGTCCTTTTTACAGGACAAGGAGTTTGATGTCGTCCAGGAGGACATTTCTTTGTGCCATATCCTACCTAGCAAAAATGATAAACTAAAACCATTAATTGTAGTTCGTTTTGTTAGCAGAAAAGTAAGAAATAACGTTATCATGCAGGCAAAAAAACTATAGGGAACTAAAGTTTATATAAATGAACATTTAACAAAGAAATATGGTAATCTAGCTCATGAAGCAAGACTGTTAAAAAAGCAGAACAGAATCACCTCAACATGGACAAGGAATGGAAAAATTTGGATCAAGACACAGGATGGACAAGTTAGACTTATCCATCCATTGACTTAGATAAATTCAGATGATTACCATACATAGAATGATGAGAATTGTGTTAGGAAGTATATCTCACTGCATTAGTTCAACATCCTGATGAAATTGTACATTTAAAATGACAATGTACGAAGGATCAGAGTATAAAATATATAATGTTGAGGATGTTACTAACACAAATCTTCTTCCTAAAATGTAGCGATTACTATACTGTTGAACAGTTTAATGACATTAACATGACAAACGAAGCACTTTCTATAATTCACATAAATAGTAGAAGCATTAATGCAAACATATCTATCAGACTATTTAAAAACATTTAATAAAACTTTCTCCATAGTAGCCTTGTCAGAAACATGGTTAAACGATGAAAACTCAAACAGTGCCTATATTGAAGGGTATAACTTATATCACATGAATAGAAAAAATAAAAAAGGTGGAGGGGTAGCCCTATTTGTAAAAAATGATATAAAATGTAGAATAAAAAGTGAACTGTCTATGGCTATAGACAATTTAATGGAAATGATAACAGTAGAAATAATAAATATGAAAGATAAAAATATAATAATAAGTTGTGTATATAGATCACCTGGAACTAAAATAGAATTGTTCACTGATAAAATGCTGGAAGTTCTGGGTAATAGTTGTAACAAAAAAGTTTTTCTGTGTGGTGATTTTAACATTGACCTGGGGACAGTGGCCGACTCAAATGAAATCAGCTCATTTATGGATTCAATGAGCAGTTTGAGTTTTTTTCCAATGATAACCAATCCAACAAGAATCACTTCACACAGTGCAACAATAATCGATAATATTTTTATTAATATTACAGATGGTGAGGTGTTGGGTGGTATCTTGATGAATGACTTGAGCGATCATTTACCTATTTTCTCAATTTACAAAAATGTTGAAATTCCCTTGAAAAAAATCAACCTAAAAAACAAAATTATAAACACATTAAAAAAAAACTTAGATAGATTCAAAGATGATTTGGATAAACAAAATTGGGATGATGTGTATGTGGACGATGTGAATTTATCTTATGAAATCTTTATGAATATTCTGGAGGTTTTGTATAAAACAAATTGTGTGCAAAAAATTAATACAAAGAAAATTACCATTAATCAAACTTGGATGACAAATGGTCTGAAAAATGCTTGTAAAAAAAGAACTATCTGTACTCTTGTTTCTTGAAATCCAGAACACTCGAGGCAGAAAACAAATGTAAAGTGTACAAGAACAAGTTAACATGGATTATACGGAAACATAAGAGAGAGTATTATAGTGAATTCTTACATAAATGGTGATATGAGGGCAACATGGCATGAATGGTGTTCTAAAAAAGAAAAACAAGGTTAGCGTGGATCTTTCCCAACATTATGTGGTAAATAACAAAGAAATACAGGATGATCATGAAATTGTAAATGAATTTAATAATTACTTTGTGAATGTTGGACCCAACCTTGCGGCTGCCATACCAAAAATGGGGGACAATGTGAGTTATTTAATCGAAAATTGTGTGAACAGTATGTTCCTAAAGGGAACTGATAAAGATGAAATAATGAATGTTGTTAACAGATGTACCGACAAAAAATCGAAAGACTGTGAAGACATGGATATGATGGTGGTTAAGGAAATAATGTGTCATGTTATTGAACCATTTCAATATATATGTAATTTGTCTTTTTCAACTGGAGTTTTTCCAGATAGAATGAAGATAGCGAAGGACATTTAAATTGTATAAGCATTTGACGCCATTGACCATACCATTTTACTTGATAAATTGAAAAAAAAAAATGGTATTAGAGGACCTGCATTACAGTGGATATCTAGTTACTGTATTTAAAAGACAGAAAACAGTTTGTTCAAATTGAAGATGTAAGATCTGATTTAAGAAATGTATCATCTGGAGTACCACAGGGCTCTGTTCTTGGACCTAAGTTATTTATTTTATATGTGAATGATTTAATGAAGGTGTCTAGTATCCTTAAATGTATTCTTTTTGCTGATGACACTACTTTTTTTTGTTCAGGTAAAAACTTGGAACAAATGTTTGAGTTGATAAATTCTGAGTTTGTAAAAATACAGTATTGGTTTAAGTTAAACATGTTATCATTAAATCTAGTTAAAACCAATTATATGATATTTAGTAAGAAAAAGCTAACGATTGATGCTCTTTTTAAGATTGACGATTTTGAAGTATGCAGGGTAAGTGAGGTGAAGTTTTTGGGTGTAATTATTGATGAGAAGTTGTGGAAACAACACGTAAATTTTGTAAAAACTAAAATATCTACCGGTAGGTCCATTGCATATAGAGTTAGAGATTTACTAAATGATAAAGCACTATATTTGTTATACAATACAATTATACTCCCGCTCTTAATTTACTGTTTAGAGGTACAGCATGCAAAACTGTAACCAAACCTATTTTTATTTTACAGAAGAGAGCCATAAGAATTATAGCAAGAAAACATTACTGTCATCCATCAAATGTTTTGTTTTACGAATTGACGTTGTTGAAGTTTTATGATTTGGTTGACTATAATATTCTTTTAGTATTATACAAAGCTCAGAATTTCAATTTACCCTTAAATATCCAAATGCTTTTTGTAAAAAGGACTAGTACTTATAATCTCAAGGGAACAGATCTTTTTGTTATGCCACAACACAGAACCAGTTTAAAGAGTAGGTCTACTTTAGTACAAGGAATAAGACTGTGGAATGGTTTGGAACCTGATATTAAAATTGCAAAATCAATATCTATATTTAAGAAAATGATTAAAATAAAAATTTTGAACAAATATTCATAAATTAGATCATATACAAACTACTATATATGGTATTATGTGAGAAATCATTTATAATCTTATTTTTTGTGATTGCTGTTTGAATTGATTGTATGAATTAATTTTGTTGAAGAAGGGGCAGATATAACAAGATTTTTTTCTTCTTCTGCCTCCTTTCATTTCATGTATTTTTGATTTTATATTGTGTTTTTTTTTGTAAACAGTATCTTGTGTTTTTAAATTTTGAAATTAATAAATTGCTTGCTTGCTTGCTTGATTGATTGATTGATTATAATTAGATACTATCTCATTATAATGAGATACTATCTCATTAATTTGAGATACTATCTAATGAGATACCATCCATCCATCCATCCATTTTCGTCCGCTTATCCGGGGTCGGGTCGCGGGGGTAGCAGCCTAAGTAGGGAGGCCCAGACTTCCCTCTCCACTTGGAGCAGCTCCTCTGGGGGAATCCCAAGGCGTTCCCAGGCCAGCCGAGAAACATAGTCCCTCCAGTGTGTCCTGGGTCTTCCTCTGGGCCTCCTCCCGGTGGGACATGCCCGGAACACCTCCCCAGGGAGGCGTCCAGGAGGCATCCTAACCAGATGCCCGAGCCACCTCAACTGGCTCCTCTCGATGTGGAGAAGCAGCGGCTCTACTCCGAGTCCCTCCCGGATGACTGAGATACCATCTCATTAATTTGAGATACTATCTAATAATAATAATAATAATGAATTTAATTTATAACACACTTTTCATTAACAAAAATCTCAAAGTGCTACAAAGTGCAACAAAATCAAAAACAAAACAAGTGATAAAACAAGTAAAATCAATAACAATATCAACTAAGATCAAAGATAAAATCATGAGGAGGCAGAGTATGCTCGCTTAAGCTAGATTTATACTCGACGTGACGCGCAGCGCGCACCAAAAGTGACGCAATATCACCGTCCCCGCCCCTGCGTGTAGACCCCGCACGTCAGTTTGGCGCGTGTCGGGCACCTCCGAATTTTTGAAACTCCGCAAGCCTAGTGCGCGCGCCGTGGGCGCTACTGAATTGATTGACAGGTCGGGTGGGGACCTCACCGACAGCCTTCACGCTCTTCACGCCAGAGCCTGCAGCTGTCTGCGCCGCTGTGGTCGTGGAGACGGCGTCGCGACGCATGGAGGAATGTTTTGTGACACAAATGTATTAAAGTCTCCTTCTTCATCTGGACTTTTCTTTTTATTTATTTATTTTTTGCCAAAAGTCACGTGATCGCTTCCTCCTCCGCTCCATGCAAAACCGCAAGACACAATAACTGTTGTTCTATTATGATTTGCTCCTCTGATAAAGACAACAGTTCAGCACGCGAGCGGAAAGCCTTTTTTTGTTGTTGTGTGACGTCAAACAGTTCTTCTTCTACACCCTTTCTTGCAACATATGCACAGGTTTTAGAGGGTACTGCCACCTGCTAATCCGTAAAAGAACAGCACTTTGCCATGTGACGCCGTGCGTCAACCATAAACACAGCAGCAACACTGTAAACGCATGAAGCCGCACGGTTCAGTGCGCGCGCAGCGCGCACGCTCCAGCTTGCGGACCAAAGCGCGAGTATAACTAGGCCTTTAAAAAGAAAGGTCTTCAAGCCATTTTTAAAGTCAACCAGTGGAGCTCTCAGGTGATCAGGGAGGGAGTTCCATAGGCGGGGGGCAGCCACACAGAATGCCCGGTCTCCCATGGTCCTTAATTTGGTTTGCGGAATGTGAAGGAGATTACTGTTCTGTGATCGTAGAGATTTCTGTGATCGTAGAGACCGGGTGGATGAATATGGTGCAAGAATGTCCTTTAGATAATCAGGTGAAGTTCCGTGTAAGCATTGATGTGTAATGAGAGCAGTTTTGTACTGAATTCTGTAGGTGACAAGAAGCCAATGGAGGTTATGGAGAATGGGAGTAATATGTTCAAATTTACGAGCTCTCAACAAAATCCTTGCTGCACTGTTTTGAATGTATTGAAGTTTCTGAAGGTTTTTGCCAGAGATACCAATAAACAGGGAGTTGCAGTAGTCGAGCCTGGAGGAGACAAAAGCATGGACGAGCTTCTCAGCATCAGAAAAAGTTAGAGATGGGCGAAGTCTGGAGATGTTTCGAAGATGGAAGAAGCAGGTTTTAAACAGATGCTTAATGTGATTTTCAAATGTAAGATGAGAGTCCATTTTTATTCCAAGATTTGTAACAGAGGTGGAGAGGGGGATGTCTTGTCCAGAAAAGGAAATTGTTGTTATAGCTGATGTTTTTACCTGGTGAGGGGTGACAATCAGTATGGCCTCAGTCTTGGAGCAGTTTAAAACTGGTTGTGATTATCGTACCCACCACTGCACCCTGTATTCACTGGTTAACTGGACATCATTAACCTCACGCAGACTCTTCCACTGGTACATTTTCATCTTTAAATCACTTCTTGGTCTGCTGCCCTCATACATCTCCTCCTACATGTCTTTACGTGAGTGCAGCTACAGTGTGCGCTCTCAGGACATGATTACCTGCAGTGTTCCGTCAGTGAGGACTGAACTTGGAAAAAGGGCCTTCTCCTACTCCGCTCCTGCTTCATGGAATATCTTACAAAAAGATCTGAAGCTCTCGACCTTGACTTCTCTAAATGGTTTTCAGAATCTGTTGGAATCCTGGCAAAAACCAATGCAGATTTGTTCCTGTCTTTGATTTTATACGTCTACCTTATAATGTTTTGCTAGTTTTTTGATACTTTGTTAAAAAAAAAAAACTTTCTTTTGTTTTTTTCTCTCTTTTGTTTTCTATTGTTTATTGTTTGTTTGTTTATTGTTTAAGGAAATTCTACCACTGCTGTTCATTGTTCTTTAGTTTTAGCAGGTCGCTTTCGTAAATGAGCCCATGAGGTTCAAAAGATTTACCTGACTAAATAAAGGTTGAATGAATGAATGAATAATTGAAGAAAGTTCTGATTCATCCATGCCCTTATTTCCTCCAGGCAGGTAGAGAGGAAAGTGAGTGAAGATGGAGATGGGGAAGATGATGACGCTCCAGTCCTGATGTAAAGCTGTGTATCGTCGGCATAACAGTGAAAAGAAATGTTGAACTGATTAATAATTTGACCTAAAGGCAGCATGTAAAGGGAAAACAGCAGGGGCCCCAGAACTGACCCCTGAGGGACACCACAGGAGACACAGACTGTCTGGGAAGTGGCATTGCCAAGACTAACACATTCCAGCCTATTGGAGAGGAAAGATTTGAACCAGTCCAGGACAGTGTCACAGAGACCGACCTCCACATGAAGACGGTGGAGGAGGATACTATGGTCCACAGTGTCGAAGGCTGCAGTGAGGTCAAGGAGGACAAGGATGGAGGGAGAACCAGTGTCAGCAGCCATGAGGACATCATTGGTAACTCTCAGCAATGCAGTCTCAGTACTGTGAGCTGCTCTGAATCCAGACTGGAACTCCTCATACAGGGAGTGTTGCTGTAGGTGGTCCTGCAGCTGAGCAGCAACTAACATCTCATTATAATGAGATAATGTGATAGTATCTCGTTATAATGAGATACTATCTCATTAATTTGAGATACTATCTCATTATTTTGAGATACTATCTCATTATAATGATACATTATCTCATTATCTCATTATAATGAGATACTATCTCATTAATTTGAGATATTATCTCATTATAATGAGATACTATCTCATTATCTCATTATAATGAGATACTATCTCATTATTTTGAGATACTATCTCATTATAATGATATACTATCTCATTATAATGAGATACTATCTCATTATCTCATTATAATGAGATAGTATCTCATTATGAGATTAAATCTCATTATAATTAGATAACATCTCATTATAATGAGATAATGACATAGTATCTCATTATAATGAGGCACTATCTCATTATCTCATTATAATGAGATAGTATCTCATTATTTTGAGATACTATCATTATAATGAGATAACATCTCATTACAATGAGATGTTATCTAATTTTTCATTCAACCTTTATTTCGTCAGGTTAATCTCATTGAGCCTCGAGGACTCATTTACAAGAGCGACCTGCTACAAACTAAAGAATAATGACAATAACAGTATAAATTTCCTTAAACAATCAACAATAGACAAACATAAGAGAGAAATACAATTTTTTAAACAAATTAAAACAAAATATTAAAGTATCAAAACATTATAAGGAAGATAGAAAAATCAGTAACAGGAACATATCTGCATTGGTTTTTGCCAGGATTCCAACAGATTCTTAAAACCAGAGAGGTCAAGGCCGAGAGCTTCAGATCTTTTTTCTCCACAGTCACTGTGTTATGGAGAGTTAGGACTGTATGTTGATTTTTAGGAGTTTAGCTGGAGCACTTCATCCATACAGACACTCCGATCAGAGAGTGAGTCCTGACACAGCAAGATGGTGTTTTTCTTGGAGTTTAATTAACTGACCAGTTCGTTTACAGCATGCAGTTTCCTTTTCTGAGCTGTAAATTCTTCCTAACTGAAAGTAACTGGCATTAACTGTCCCTTTTTCTGTCTGTCTGGTATCTGAAATAACAGAAAACGGCTAAAATGAGAACATGCTAACAAATAGCTTAGCTTACCCTTAATATTACAACAAGACAGAACCTTAAACATGAAATAAACATTTCTTTGGGCTGTCTCATATTTGCGCCAAAATCGCCACCCCATTTATATATGAAAAGAAGAAATTAGCGCTCATTAAAGTGCATTAAGCTCACCTTTGTCACAAACGCAGACAGGCATCAACGATAGAAAACATCAACGGCTATAAAACCAACGGCTTTCTCAGCTCTACAGTATTTATCCCCAAGGACCCCTTAGCTGTCTAACAAGATGCCTGACGTAAAATACGAATTAGCTGTCTAACAAATAAGAATTAGCTGTCTAACAAGATGCCTGAACAAAACAATGCATAGATACGACGGTTACGTATTGTAACCCTAGATTCCATGAGTGTGGGCGTAGCCCTTTAAGCCACGCCTTTTGGGTTTACCCTGTGCTTTGCACCAACATTTGAAAACTTCTAGTCCACGCCCACCTGCTGTGGGCCCACGCCCTCGGTCCATAAGAACCCCTCTCGACCGAGGAACTGCTCCCAATGGCAAATAAATTTTTTCAGCCAAAGAGCCAATGGGGCTTCAAAGGCTTAAAGGGCTACGCCCACACTCATGGAATCTAGGGTTACAATACGTAACCGTCGTTCCATTTCCTGTGGGCGTAGCCCTTTAAGCCACGCCTTTTGGGTTAAAGGGCGGAGCATGATATGGTCCATGCCCCATTGGGTCTGACTGAACCATAACCAGTCCTGGCAACCGCCACACCAAAAGAGGCAAGCAGGTGAGCAATCATCTGATGATGAGAGAAAAGCTATTTAAAAAAATAGCACCCCTCAATAAGGACATAAACAACTGTGTCAGTTCATCAATGATTCTTATTGATAACGAAAATAAAGGATTCATTTTACAGCAACCCTGAGAACCGAATGTGTCAAGGAGGAGCTGGAAACGTCCTGTAGATAGAAACGGGTGAAAGGAGTGGCAGACGACCAGGAGGCCGCAGAACAGATATCCTGCACAGAGACGCCACTGAGTAAAACTGTGGAAGTCGCCATCCCTCGAGTAGAGTGAGCTCTAACACCGTCAGGAGGCTGTAGACCAGATGAAATGTAGGCCTGGGAAATAGCCTCACACAGCCAGTGTGACAACCGTTGAGAGGTCAAGGGTTGACCTTGAGAACACTCTCTGAAATGCACAAAGAGCCTATCAGATTTACGTGTCGCAGCTGTGCGATTCACATAACACCTGAGGGCTCGCACTGGGCAAAGTAAATGCAACTGCTCTTCCTCAGAGTTAGCATGAGGAGGAAGGCAAAGACCATCCAATGTGATGATCCTGGACCTGAATGAACTTGTGATAATCTTAGGTTCAAAACGCAGGATTTGGCCTGAGTTCAGCAGAACACCCATCTCCTTGAATCTTCAGGAAGGAAGGAGAGGCAGACAGGCCAGAGAGGTCGCTCACTCTTTTAGCTGATGACAATGCTAACAGTAGAGCTGTTTTGAGTGATAAGAGTTTTAAAGAAACCTCATTCAGAAGCTCAAAAGGATCCTTCGTTAAAGCATTTAACACAATAACTAGATCCCATTTAGGGGCCAGGGGACGAGAGACCGGCCTGAGACGGCGAGCACCCTTTAAAAAACGTTTCATCAGGGGATTATTGAACACAGTTCTGTCATTAAACCCCCTCATGACATGAAGAGATTGCAGCAGCATACGTTTTAACGGTGCTGAAGGCCAGGTTTCTGTCCAATAACAGTTGTAAGTATGAGAAAAATGTGGCCCAGATGACATGAACATGGGTCCAGTTGTTTTTCTAAGCACCAGCGCTGAAAAACAGCCCATTTTGATGCATAAACAGCGATTGTAGACTGCGCGCGTGAACCCTGAATGGTTCCAATGACCTCTTTAGAAAAACCCAAGGTTTTCTAAGCGTTGTCGTTCAGCATCCAAGCCCACAGATGCTGACCTATTACTGGATGACTCCTTATTGCGCCCCCTGCCTGCAGGAGAGCATCGTCCCTCCAGGTGAGCTTCCAGGAGCGGCCTGCCAGCTGCTGCAGAACTGGGAACCATGGTGCGTTCATGCGCTCTGGAGCGATCAGAATTACTGACACTCCCTCTTCCCTCACTCTCTCCAGCAGTGCTGATAGTAGAGGGACCGGGGAAAACGCATAAATTAATGTTTTGGGCCATGGTTTGTGGGCAAATGCATCCACCCCTAGCGGGGGGGTGTCGAGGGGACTCAGGGAAAAAAACAGGGGACACTGAGTTTTCTCGCGTCGCCAACAAGTCCACTTCCGCCCTCCCGAACCTGGTCCAGATTTGGGACACCAGGTTCGGGTGTAACGTCCAGTCTCTGTCCAGAGGTCCCCCTCTCGACATGATGTCCGCCCCCCTGTTTAGAACACCTGGGATGTAAACAGCCCTCAGTGATCTGAGGTGAACGTGAGCCCAGCAGAGCAGCTCCCTGGCTGTGTTCAGGAGCTGCGCTGAGCGGACTCCGCCCTCGCGGTTTATATAAGCAGCAGCTGTTCTGTTGTCCGTGTGCACGAGGACATCCTGCTGTCGAAGCATGTGAACAAAGTGCCTCAGAACTTTGTGCACTGTTAATAATTCCAACACGTTGATGTGAAGAGACGTGCCGGGTGGCCACGTCCCGCCCACCGTCTGAGATTGGCATGTGCCCCCCCAACCGGAAAGAGACGCATCGGTGAAGACCGCCTTCCGTGACGTCACTTTGCCCAGGGGAACCCCTTCTGACAGAGTCCTGGGATTCCCCCAGAAAACAAGGTCCGTCCTCACTGAGGGAGGGATCGTGACTCGGCGTCTTTCGTGGCGTACAGGGTCTATTCTCTGGCGAATAAACCATCTCTGTAACTTCCGCATGTTCAATAACCCGAGTTTTAGAACAGCGTGATCCGCGGCCATCATCCCTAACAGCCGCATAATTGTGATCGCTGAAAACAGTTCTGTGGGGCTGGACACGCTGAAGGAGTGACGTCAGCGACTCCTTCCTCTGATCTGAGAGGCGAGCTCTCATGCTCACGGAGCAGAGACTCACGCCTAAATAGACTGTTTGTTGTGCTGGTGAAGTGGAGCTATTTTCCCAATTTATGGCAAAGCCCAATTGGGTCAAATGATTCACTAAAATCAGCGTCTGTTCTGCTGCTTCTGTCTTCGACCAAGACAGGAGCAATAGATCGTCGATGTAATAGATTACCCTCAGCCCCTGCGACCGCAGCGGGTTTAGGGCTGCATCGATGACCTTCGTGAAAGTTCTCGGGGCGAGCGCGTACCCGGAGGGGAGGCGCTTGAACTCGCAACAGGTTCCCTGAAAGGCGAACCTGAGGAATTTCCGGTGTTTCTTCACGATCGGTACATGGAAGTAAGCGTCTCGGAGATCGATTGTTACGAACCAGTCCCCTGACGTCACACACTCGAGCACACGTTTTATCGTCAACATATGAAATGGACGTTTCACAACGTATCTGTTGAAACCGACCAATCCAGAGTCGGTCTGAGACCTCCCGACTTCTTGGAGACCAGGAAATATTTTGAATAAAACCCGGTGCGCTCCTCGCCCAAGGGGACCCGGGAAATGACGTTCTTGGTCAGTAGTTCCTGTAGTTCTAACTGCAGCGACACGCCCGGAGCCGGGGACGTGAGTTTCGTCCCCACGACCCCATTGAAACTGGGCGGTATCCCTGCAAACTGCAGAGCGTAGCCGTTCAGAACCAGACCTCGTAACCAGCTGTTTAACGAGCAAGTCTGGAGCCAAGCTGCACTGTGGTTCGACAGCGGAGCAGCCATAACGTTCCTTCGCCTGAGACGAGATAGACTGGTCTCTATCGCCGCCATGCGGACAGAGTCCGCATTGGCCCAAGGGAGACCCGGCTGGAAAAGGGCGTTTGCTGAATGAGTCAGTGACTGTACCTGAAGCATGCTCGGATGGCGAGAGATACGACAAAGTCCTGGCCGGGACAGAAGTGTCCAGACCAGGCTCATGAAAATTAGCCTTTTTAAAGAAAGCAAAAGTGTGCCCGACTCGTTCGTGCTGTTCAGAGCTCTGAGCCTGGAAGCAGTCACGTGAGCGCGCTCCCCAGTTGAGTGGGGAGGCGGCGGGGGGCTCACAAGCGGGTCACGTAGCGCACGTACAGACCGGCTCTGTGATACATCTTGTGAGGAAACAGTCGACTGTTTTGTCATCTGAGTTCGGAGATGCGTTCACGAGCCTCGGAGAAAGGGCAACCATCGTGTTTGAACAAAGAACACTGTTTTCAAAAACAGAAACTTTATTTGCTTGAAACAAAAACACTGTGAAAAAACATCTCCCGCACACCGTCACTTCTTCCACTGGTCTTTCTTTCCGCTCTGACCCCTTCCCCTGCCTTACCCGGGTCTCTGGGAGTATGGGGACGGGTAAAACTTTGACGTGCCTGGAGGCTGCGGCGTGGCGAAAGTTTGATAGGGCGCAGAGAAACCCTGCTGGTTGCGGTACTGCTTGTTCTGCTCGCGCGGGCGCGCCGGCCCGGGTGTTGCACGAGGGTCCACTCTAGGCGAAGCTGAGTGTTTACGGACCTGTTCCAGGGCGTCGGAGGAGGACTGCAGCTGCTCGAACACAGTCTTGTAGTGCTCCCCGAAAAAGCCCTGAGCAGAAATCGGCCCCTGCAGCAGCATCTTCTTAACATCCTCAGGGATGGAGTAGGACAGTTTTAGCCAAACCTGTCGCTGCAGCAGCGTGGCCCACGCTGAGATCCTGGCTGATCAGGTGGCCAGGAGCTCGCACATGTATGTGATGGTGTCCAGAGCCGCTCCTGCAGATTCGTGCGTCGGCTCCTGCCCGACCGCGTACGCCAAAAAGGCAATGTTATTTGCGACCGCCCCCACCTGCGCGGAGCATTTGTGGATGCGGTCCTGCATCTTGGTGGAAAACTGGTCCAGTGTTTTGCTGGTTTGACTCCAAAGACGCCGGACAAGCTGGACTCCAGCGGCGGCACCGGGGGGAAGATCTGGTCTGTCAGCCCCTGGACCTTCGTAGCTGGGATGAAAGACAGGACCGGAGCTCTGTTCTTCAGCGGATTGCTGGTCTGTGCCTGCAGCAGCTTTTTGATTTCAGGGAGGCAGGGCCAGATGTTCTGCTCCTCGCTCCCCGATTTGGCGGCAAATCTTCCCGCCAGGCGTGAGG
>JBBPBX010092170.1:0-13789 GCA_038048925.1 Garcialebias charrua
GTACACGTGTCCACCGTTGACTCATTCCCATTTTTGGTTGGCCAAGACTTTATAAACCGCTTCGACGCGATTATAGATTATGGTGATCAAACAATGTGGACCAGAGTGAGCCAACCACTGCCAATCGATATGCCTACACAAGGTGACACTGACTGTCTAACAGCAGGTACCGCGGAAGGCACAAAGGGGTCCTCCAACGAGAGCACAATCCCGGTAAGTGAACCTTCAGCAACAGGTGAGGCAGAAAAGGCCCAACAAGAGAGCCTCCTCTGCGAGCTGAAACAGTCAGCACTCACTGAACACTACCTACCGCAGGTAGTCAAAGGTGTTGAGATCCAAGGATCCCACACCGATGATGCTGTTTTGTCTCCTTGGACGGAGAAATCAGCGATCAGCCAAGCTTTCTATGGAACCTTGGTTAAAAAACAGTTGGGTCTAGAAATGAACAAAAAGGCTTTCCGCTTTTCGTTGGACCCCAACGATAAACAGGTAATGACCGCAAAAGGGATCATTGACCTGAAACTGATCTGGAACCAACGAGAACTGGATCACCCGTTCCTCGTGGTCCCGAACTTACCACATGCAACCTACATAGGCTCCGACATTTTGGTAAGGTTAGGTGTCCGAGTGGACATCAACAACAATGTACTGTGGTCACTAGACACAGCCACAAAGGACTCTCCTGTGCTAACAACAGAGAACCTTAAGGCTGGACAGACCATTCCAGAGGTCTGTCAGATTGCTAACAGCCATAACACTGCGGTACCACCTCAGGTTATGAACAAGCCGGTGATGTGTCACATCATGAAAGGACAAGCTATTAGCACAAAACAGGCATACTTTCAACCATCTCCTATGTTTTTCAACTTAGGACTGTCCATGGAGGCCACATGCCAAGTGACCCTCGACTGCAGAACCACGACTGTTGCTGTGTGCAACACAAGCACAGAAGAGGTACTGATCCCAAAAAACACACAGCTAGGATGGTTGATCTCTACTGATTTTCATGATTTTGAGCTAAGCATTCCATTTCTGGGAGGACTCCCAGAAAACTTGATCCCAAATCAACACACGGGGCAAGTCTTGTTCACGAAACCAACACAGGCCATAGCTCTTTTCTCCCCCACTGAGTCCGACCAGGACACTGTCCGCAGGTTCGGTTTCAACAAAGGAGACAGTCTATGCCCCCAAACTTACAGTGCACTACCTGTTGACAGGTTTTACGACACTGAAGGGGACTCACTGGAGCTCCCCAAAGAACAAGAATCCCTCTCAGTTGCTTCACAGATTGACCAGGTGGTCGCCCAAGCCGACGCCCTGAAAACTGATGAAGAAAGGGACAAACTTCGCAAAGTTCTTCTAAAATATGAGAAATCATTCTCAACTGACTCGATGGATTGTGGGTTGACCACGCTCCACACAGTGAGCATCCCAACCCCGCCTAATGCTCCCCCTGCATTTGTCAGACAGTACAAGATTCCTCTGGCAGCACATCAACCTGTCAGAGAAATCATTAATGACCTGTTAGAAAAAGGTATCATCCGATACTGTAACAGCACTTACTCTGCGCCTTTATGGCCGGTGTTAAAACCTAATGGTAAGTGGAGACTCACTATAGACTACCGAAAGCTAAACAAACAAGTTCCCTTATCCAGATGGCCTATGACGCAACTCCAACAGGAACTGCCCAAGGTCACCAATGGTAAGTACTTCTCGACTCTCGACGTCGCCTCTGGTTTTTGGACCATCCCTGTGCGCGCCGAGGACCAGTACAAACTAGCTTTCACTTTTGGTGGCCGTCAGTACACCTTTAACAGGTGTCCCTTTGGCTACGCTAACTCACCTGCAGAGTTCAACATCTTCTTGAACAAAGCATGTCCAGACGCCCACGAGCGTGGGACACTGATTTACGTGGACGATGTCCTTTTGAGGCAGCCAACACTGGACTCACATTTGGCTGAGATCGACCACGTTCTGAATCAGCTGACAACTGCTGGTGCTAAAATATCACTGTCAAAATGCCAATGGTGCAGAACCAAAGTGGACTACGTTGGCCTACTTGTAGGTCCTGACGGAGTACAACCACAGCTGACTCGCACCCAAGGCCTCGACAATCTCAAAGTCCCCACCAATCTCAAAGAACTACAAAGTTTTCTGGGCGTGTGTAACTACTCGAACCAGTTCATCGAAAACTATGCGGACCTTGCGAAACCACTGACTGAACTCCTTAAAAAAGACGTACCATTTGTTTGGACTGACAAACAGCAACAGGCAATGGACGCTCTTATAAACAGGATCAAGTCAGCCCCTTGTTTAGTCTACCCAGACTACAACAAAGAGTTTTACTTGGAAGTGGGCTTCTCAGCTCATTGCATAAGTGCGGGTCTGTACCAGATACACGACAGAGACAAACGTGTGGTAGCCTACGCCAGCAAAACGATGGCAGGCCCCGAGTTGAGATTCTCAGACTGTGAGAAAGCTTTACTGACCACAGTGTGGGCAGTTAAACATTTCTCCAGCTACATTGGTGGACAGAAAATCATTGTGGAAACACAACACCAGCCAGTGACCTTTCTTAACAGTGAACGCATCAGAGATGGTGTGGTGACAAACTCACGTGTTGCAACGTGGCTCATGGCGCTTCAAAGTTTTAACCTAGACATACGTTATGGTCAAAACAAGAAGTCACATCTGGGGACGGACTTGGCAATCTGCCAGAAGTGTACACAAGATGTACCAGCCACCCAGCCGCCGGTTGAGGTAAAACCCCCAGTAACTGAAGACCCGAATCACCACTTCTTTGATGACAATATCTGCAAAGATATGACAACATTGTACGTGGATGGATCTTCATTCCTCCGCGACAAGATCTGCAGAGCAGGTGTTGGAGGGGTCCTCCTCCAAGACCAAGAGCAGATAACTTTCAGCTACAAATTAGGATCTCAGACTTCTCAGTACGCTGAGATTGCAGGAATCCTAATAGCTCTCCAGATGGTAGTAGAACGCTCTATCAAGACGCTAGTCATCTGCACTGACTCTAACTATGCTCGTTTGAGTTTCGCTTGTCACCTCGCTGTGTGGAAACTGAACGGTTTCCTAACAAGCGACAGAAAAGTGGTCAAACACAAAGAGCTTTTCATAGCGTGTGATCACTTGGTGACATCACACGACTTACAGATCTACTGGAAGAAAGTTCCAGGGCATTCTAGAGTCCCAGGCGATGACAAGCACTACAATGACATTGCAGACTCCTTAGCCAAAGAAGGAGCCGACGAAGGTCCTCTATGGTCCTTCGACCCCTCCTGGTTAATCGAGACTCTGCCAACACAACCTTCAGTCAGAGTTATGGCAGTCACACGTGCACAGGCCGCAACCAGACCTGCTGACAACGCAGTCTCTGTACGACCCGCACTGACTGACCCAGACATCATCCAACTACAAAAGTCGGATCCTGCTATCAACTCCATGATACTGTACCTGACTGATCCGAACAAAAATAGTCCGTCTAAAGACGACCTGGATTCCGATCCAGACCTTAAAGTCCTTTACCAGCTGCGCAAACAGCTAAAACTAATCAAGGGCATCCTAACTTTCGCTCATGGACCAACGTCCTCACCTGTGTTCGTGGTTCCCCATGACCAAAGGGGGGTGATGTTAGTTCATGCCCATGATCTCCCGTCCGCAGGACACAAAGGAGATAAAGCCACGCTGACGGCATTAAAACAAATTGCCTATTGGCCTGGAATGAAAAAGGATGTCAAGGACTACATTGAAGGGTGCGTGGTCTGTGGCCAGTTTCAGCCAACCAGACCACTTCACAGAGCACCACTGCAAAGCAGAGGCATTGCATTCCCATGGTCTGACCTCCAGATCGACTGGGTTGGACCACTCACTAAGAGCTCTAGAGGAAATAAATATTTTCTCACGGTAACCTGTGCATTCACCAAATGGGTAGAATGCCTACCAGCTCCTAACGACACAGCACAAACCACTGCTATGTTGTTAATGAATCATATATTCTCAAGGTTTGGACTTCCCCTTCGGGTGAACTCAGACCAAGGTACACACTTCACAGGTGAAGTGATGAAAGAACTGTGGAAGACGCTAGGCGTCAAGGCCAACTTTCATGTCGGCTACCACCCACAGGCTTCAGGCCAAGTAGAAAGAGCAAACAGAACTGTGGTGAGTATTTTGAAGAAATACGTGGCTGCAAACCACAAGGACTGGGACGTGAAACTCCCTCTGGTCCTCATGGCCATAAGAGCCACTCCACACACATCAACTGGCATCTCTCCCTTCGAGATGATGACCGGTCGACAAATGACTCTCCCTCTACACCTGTTGTACCAACCAGGCGACGCCGCCATGGCGACAGCCTACACCACACAACAATACATGAAAGATTTGAATGTACACCTCAGAAACACTTTTGCTTTCGCCCAGAAAAACCTGGAAAAATCCGCTGAAGGACGTAAGGCGTACTACGACCAGAAGGCCTCTCACAATGAACTCCAAGTGGGAGACAGAGTCTGGTACTATACGTTCGCCCCAGCAACCGGGAAAGGAGAGTCCGAGACCGGAACTCTCGCCCGCAAACTAATGCCCAGGTGGACTGGACCTCATCTGATAACAGACAAAGTGTCCTCAGTCGTCTACGAAATCAAAATCAGCAAAGGCCGCAAAGAGCCAATTGCTAAATGGGTACATCGAAATCAGATCAAACCTTACAAGGCGTTCAATGACTCCACAAAAGACAAAGATCTCACAAACTCACCGACTTCATGGGAAAATAAGGTCGTCCAAACACAAGATAGTAAATAAACTAATCAGGTTTAAACTACCGTATTTTCCACCCTATAAGTCGCATTGTCCAATTTGAACTTAGAAACGCTAAGCCTAAAACCCACAACAAAAAACTAACCTTAACAACCGTTTAAATCCACGAGATTTAATTTGACCTCAGTCATAAAGTTGAGACCTGTTTTTCTTGTGTGTTGCACTTTGGAATCTGACGACAAGAGTGTGTCGAAGCAGTGAAACGTTGTTTCCTTGTTGTTTAGTCATTACTGTTGTCATTAGTTGAGATATTGTTTGGTTCTGAACACTCCCAGCCAAAAAGGTTTTGTATTAACATTGGTTAATGAATGATATGGATTTAACTATGCCAACATGCAGTTCGTTTTGTTAAATCTCAATCGTCGAAGAGTCAATGTAGTTTAAAGCTACTCAAGGTACCATAAACTACATTGACCTCACAATTTCTAAATTGAACCGATTCGATCGTTTCTATTCTAGATTGTCTATTCATTTTGATGAGTCTCGCCATAGACTTCAAAATTTATTAGGAATACCAAATCCTACGTCGTTCGTCTAAAAGACAACAGACATTTAGATCAAACTATATTTCATTTTATTTTAGTTTAACCTAAACTAAGTAATGAATGGAGGAATAGTTTGGAATTAGAGGCCTTCGTTACAGAAGCCCTCCAAAATTCTATAGGTACAGATCCCTATACCTAATTTATAGATTTGATCCACCCCTTAATTGGTAATTGTAGCTGATCTAAACCATGATAGCTTACATACCAGGTGCATATAGGTAAGGCTTAATGTAAAATCCCAATCATAAGCCCACCTTAAAAACCACATAAATGCATGACACATAGAACCAGAGTGGCACGGACTGGAAACCAACCAGCCAACAACCATCGATGTGGGGACCTGCAGCTCCAACGCTTGGTCTTCAACCTTCATCCAAGGGCCGCCTCCTCTGCGTCAATCGAGGGATCCCCTCTACATGCTGATTATGAAAACAATTGTTGCTGATCATTCAACAAAACTAATCGTTGGGGATTTACTGCTGTGGAATTACCGCTGTGGATTATAAGACTTTGCTTTCCAAAGGATCACAGACTTTGTTTTCCAAGAGTTAACAGACTCAGTTTTCCAAAGGATTAAAAGCTTACCGCAATGGGATTACCTACGAACAGTATGGAATTTCCAAAAACTTTATGGGATTATAATTTTTGATTTTTTTTTTCCACTTGCTGGATTACTTCAAGATCAAAGACAGTTCAAGGTTTCCTTTCGTGTTGGACCCCATCCCCAAGGACTGGCGATGGCTTCCAAAAGGGGGGAGATGTAGTGGACCTACCCAGGGTCAAATTAAGGTTTTTGAACTGTCCAGTGATGACCTTTACTGACCTCTCAGTAAAGCAAGACATTTACTACAAAATTATTCATTTAGCTATAATCTGATAACATAGTCACCAATAAGAGACTATTTCTATCTTTGATTTTAGGCTGATGTGATCAAAAGAATAACTTTTGTCATTTTCATGATGTGTGCTTTTAAGCTGTGTTATTCTGTGAGAGTTAAACTGTGTTTCACTGCTGTGTCAAAGGTGCAATCTCGGGTCACAGAGACTTCTTTTAATTTTGTTAATTCAAATGTTATCAAATGAATAATTTTATTTGTAAGAGCATCAGTACATTTTAATGTCAGATAAATCAAATACTCTGCTTAATTCAAAATGTTGTACATGGAGGATTTCTCCTCTCCTCTCGAACTTGCATGTGAAGATAAAAGGAACACTTTATCTCATTCATTTTAGCTTGAGCTCAGGACAATCTAGACACCCAAAGACTTTTGTTTTTGTCCTATTTAATAATCAAGCTATTATCATTAATAGGTCCCATATGTGATGCTTAATGACGTTGTTTTAATCAAACCAACAGTATTTTGTTAAAGTGTTAAAGCAAAGGAATCAGTTTTATGATAAAATGCTGACATCTGAAACTAACACTTTATCTTTCTGACAAACTAATCTTTTGACCCCCTTTCAACATGTTGATGTCATCCTCACATCAACTTATGATGCCATTCGGCCAATCAGAAAGAACACATTTTCTGGGTCACGTCTCAGTTAAAACCTTCACATCTTACTTTCTCTGAAAAGTCTGCTGGAGTAAGCCTCAAACTATGGTCTTCTCCAAAGAACTGATGATCGTCTGGTCAACACGCTAATGACCATGTCATTCAGTTAAAGACTTATAACATGCCAAGTTATAAGCCATCTTCAACAGCTGAAAAGCTCTCTTTTATTGACATTCCTTTAAGGAACGTCTTATCTTGAACAACAGCACCAGGAGCTGCCGTTACTTTCGGTTCGAGTCAAGGCGCACGTCTGGAGACGCTGAGAATGGTAAACGAACTGACCAAACTGGACCGAGGGAGACTGACCATCTTCACGAGGTAACAAGTCGTCAAATGCTTTGCCAAGGGTACCAACGTGTAGCTTTAATCGGCCGGAGAACTGCCATGTTTCTGGTTAAAACACATCAAGATAACTCCCTGACTCTTAACTTTTCTTCCTCCATAAATCTTTCCTCCTTTTCCCTTTCCCTCTCAATCTTAAGCTGGAAACTATTTTAAGTTTAAAGAGCCCTCAGACTAAATATGTTTACATCCAATATTGAAGTCTGTTGTGTTGAATTTAAGTGTGCTGACGTTTTAAATTGAAAGAAAGTGAAATCATGTCAATCAAGTGTAATGGTGTTAATTTAGTTGATTTATTTAAATAAATGATAGTGTCTCTTTGACATATCAAACTAAGTTAACGTCTTTGTCACTTAATGGCTCTGTTTATTTATCCATCATAAAGATCACAGAAATATTGGGTAAACTGAAAAAGAACAGAATCCGTGAATTTACTATTCAATCTGAATAAGTAGATTAATTAAGGATAAAGAGGTCAGTATTAATATTGACCTCCTCATAATTCTTACAAAAAGATAAAACATGCAGAATCTGCCTGTCTTGAACACCTTAGCCAAAAATTATCACCTTCATAGTCCAAAATTGGATAATCCTGCCAACATAACATTTCAAGTTCATGAGAGATCACAGATTTATCAATAAACTTTCAGAAAACTGGTACTAGGACCACCATATATAGTTAAACACGTACGGTGCCCCAGATGTAAAGGATATATAGGAGGTCAATATTAATACTGACCTCTTTACCTTAATTAATATACTTATTCAGATTGAATAGTAATTTTCACGGATTCTTTTCTTTTTCAGTTTACCCAATATTTCTGTGATCTTTATTATGAATAAATAAATAAAGCCATTAAGTGACAGAGACGTTTATTTCAGTTTGGTATGCCAGGAGACACTACCATTTATTTAAAATAAATCAACTATAATCAACACCATTACCCTTGATTGACAGATTTCACTTCTCTTGCAATTTAACACGTCAGCACATTTAGATTGCAACACCTGACATAAATACAGGTTGTCAATATACTTAGTCTGTGGCTCTTTAGCTTAAAATAGTTACCAGCTTAGAAATGAAAATAGGGAGAGATTTAAGAGGAATCGGGAGAGTTTAAGAGAGGAAGTTATTTATCTTGAGTTTAACCAGATGACACTTTCCATCCGACTTCTGCTAAATCCCAGGTACGTTTGTAAACAGCTCTTTACCTTTTGACGACAGAGAAGACCTTGTAGCTTTTCAGATGCACGGGGTCCTTGCGAGAGCCAGTACATCTGAGCTGGTTATTCGTTTACCTTCCAACGTCTCCTGGTTTCGCGTTGGTCATCAGAAAATGCGTCAGCTCCTGCTTTCTGGCTCAAGATAACTTATTCCAGAAAGGAATAAACAAAGTTCTGAGCTTACGCTCGGTTCGAAGTGGACTCGTAACAACATGTTATTAGTCTTTAACTGAATGACGTGTCCTTAGCGTGTGACTTACGTTCATTCAGTTCTTTGGGGAGACCTCATGTCTGAGGCTTACTCCAGCAGACTCTGCTCGTTCCAGCAAAAGCTTAGAACCTAGTAGAAGATCTGAGATGAGAGGAGTTGTCACTCCCCGATTGGTCCAAAAGAACCAGTCGAGCAGTTCACTTGTTGTTATCAAGATTCAAGGTGAAATTCAGAGCAAAGAGAAATTGTTTAGGAGAAGTATCTGAGTGAGGAGACTTTCAGACGCTAATGAGAGTTTTAGCTGAAACTCAACAAAAACAACTTCTGAGCAAGTCGGTTTGACATCTTATCTGAACTTTGACACCATTTCATTTTTAGAAATGACACAGCATATACATATGTGATCATACGACATATTGTAAATTACAACACTGTTCATGAATAAACACAGGTGATGCTCTGATTATATTTGTATTAGAACAAAAGCAAAGATAGAAATAGTCTCTTTTTGAGTGAATCTGTCCTTTGATTTAAACTAATAAAATAAATTGTGTTAAATGTCAGATTACTGAGAGGTCAGCAAAGGTCATCACTGGACAGTTCAAAACACTTCAGTTTTGACCCTGGGTAGGTCCACTACAACTCCAACAGCTTATAGTTTGTAAATGAACACCAAATAATTACATTCAGTAAGTTTGAAAAAAATCTGGCGTGTGGTTTATGAACTATTTGCTCAAACGTACAAGGAAAAATCAACTAAGCTAGCCGCGACACAATGTCTATAAAACATCAAATTTTATCTCAAATAACTCCAACAGCTTACGGTTTGTAAATGATCACCAAATAATTACATTCTGTAAGTTTGAAAAAAATCTGGCGTGGGGTTTATGAGCTATTTGCTCAAACATAATGGTACAAGGAAAAACAACTAAGCTAATGCTAACCACTAGCTCCACATGTACGAATCTAAAACAGCTAATTTTATCTCAAACTTCTCATACAACTAACAGTTTTTAAATGTCCACCCAGTATTACTTTCGGTAAGTTTCAAAAAATATGTCCTGTGTTTCAGTAGTTCATACCTCCAGAGCAGGAGGCAGGGCTGCGACAGAGTGAATCCGACCAGAGGAGGCTGCCGGTCGGACACATGAGTTGGAAACGGTTGGTGGACTCTCTGGAAGTGTCATACCTCCAGAGACGGAGGTCGGGCTGTGACAGAGTCAATCCGACGAGAGGAGGCTCTCTTCGGACACATGAGGTGGGAACGGTCTGTGTACCCTAGCAGACAAAAGTGGTACTGCACCCCTAGCGGACGAAAGTGGTACTGCACCATTTTTGGCATAAATGAAAAACAGTCATATTTGAGCCAAAAATGGGTCTAAAAACATGTGGGAAAATCCATAAACAAGTCTCACCTCTCTATTAGTCGTAGGCCATGCAAATTAGGCTGCAACATATAGTCTGGAAAATACGGTAAATAGCTCGACTCATGATCTGATGCGCCATGGTGCTTCATTTGCTCTACTGTGCCATCAAGTGGACTATAAATGTAAAACTGGTTGATGGATTATAACATAACTACAGTAGTTCGTGAAGCTTTAGGTTGAATAAAAGAAAAAAGAAATCGTGTTTGTGAGGACTTCAAATAAAGTCTAAATTTGATCTGCAAAAGATCTTAATCTGTATTTACAAAGTATGATTATGGTGATGATGGATTTTTCTGTCTGCCTCTTATATTTCAAATTGTCTCACATACAAACGAGCCAGTTCCTGAATCGGTCACGTGGTACAGCTCGCTAGCGAGGCTTCGAATGTCACCACATGCGTCATCAATAAACGCCTCGATACACACTCCATGTAAATCCTCCTGAATTACTCGACACGCTTCGAAGCCTCGACAAAGAAGGACACATCATTATCTGATATAAACAAGAAATTAAACTTGTATGTTTTCTGCACCTTCTCAGAGTTTGGAACTTGCTGCTCACCTGCCCTGCCTTGAGCTCCCTGTGAACCACCACCCCTCCTGTTTCTCTACAGCTGTTTGTGCTTTCCACCACTTGCCATTTCTATGTGTCGTTTATGTTGAAGACCTCCTGGACTAATACTTCCTGGCTCCTCTCCTTACCACTTCCAGTAGCTAATATATATATAACCTCAATATTAAATCACCATTCCACCTATGGATCGGTAATCTTCCCCTCTACTCTCCAGGTGATCCAGACCCCAAGTTTTGACATCATCATATTTATCACCATTGTATACGAACACTGTAAACTGTTATTTGTGTTCAGTTTGGGTCTTTCGCTTGGGTACACTCGTTGTCATAAGAATTGGGTCATCTGGCAACACTGGGTGCAGCTACAACTGGAAAGAGACAAAGATGTGTGACGCAGGCTGACAGTCATCATAGCAGTTAGCAATTTAGGGTTATAATAATAATAATAATAATAATGAATTTGTTTTATAATGCACTTTTCATTAACGCACTTTTCATTAATGAAAATCTCAAAGTGCTAACGGGTTAGCTTTCACTATTAGTTTTTACCTGTTTAGCATTAGTTAAGCTAACTTTTTGGATAGCTGTGCCCACCACCACAGCATTTCAGCTATCTAAAAACCAAAAGGCATGGTTTCTTCAAATAATAATAATAATAATAATGTCTATTCCTGTCATCTGCGTATGTTCCCATACACAGACGAAATTCGTCTCTGCATTTAACCCAACCACCTACCAGGTGGTGCAGTGAGCAGCCCGAAAGCGCTCGGGGAGCTGGAGAAATAGGTGTGCACTCATAGACACCCCAAGCTGGGTAGTGGCCGGGGCGCGAACCCGCGACCTTCGGATCCGTAGTCAAAAGCCCTGCCACTAGACCATCTTGGCTCCAATGATAGTAGTGGCAGTTCCCGTATCAGTCAGTCACTCGGTGCAACACTATTGCTATGGGAAATTGTGCCCCTGCGCGATTACCTGAAGGAATACATTCACGCCTTTACGGCAGGGGGCGTCAGCGTCACGCCAGAGACCCCGCCCTCTGGGTACTTAAGACGCAGACGCCCATCATACTTCCTCTTTTTGCCCTTCACCTCGCTTAAACCTGAACTTCGTGGGACTTCTCTGTTGTTACATTGCTCGACCAGAGGTGAGCTCGCTCCCTACGCTGAATGTACAGAGAAATTTCCTGCGTATTGCTGGGCTGGCGAAAGCTAGTCCGACACATTTTTCCTTAACCCCGAAGTTTTCTTCTCTTCTCTCGGCAGACTGCTTCGCTCGACGGCCCTAACTGCGTCACATCGCTACCCTGCTAAAGTCGTAGCAGGCTAGCCAGCGAAAGCGACGCGACGGAGGAGACGTCTCGGAAAATAATTTTGGAAAGAGTTGCTTGTTTTTTCTCGGACATGGCTCCAGAGAAGGGAAAGCAAAAGTCAAGATTTACGAAAAAGGCTAGCAGGACGGCGAGCCCAACCTCACGCGCCTGCCCTAGTGGTTGTGGCTTTTCCCTTTCAGCGACAGACACCCACGAGGCCTGTCCTGTCTGCCTAGGGATGCTGCACGTGAAAATGGCGCTGGACGCGCCTGACTCTTGCCCACACTGCAGCCAGATGCTGGAGGCAGTAAGGAGGCACCGTGTGGACTTCGTGGCCACGCCATGGGCGCAGCTACAACGCCAACAGACCCGGACCTCACTGAGGCTCTCACTCCCACGCCGGAGCTCGAGTGCATGGGATTTGGAAGACAGTACTCGAGTCGAATGGGGTGACAGCCCAGACGTGGCGGCTCCCAATGGGGACTCAACAGCCGAATTTGACACTTGAGGCATGATGAACACGGATGAGATTTTGTTAACAGCCTTAGGTGAGATTTCTGGTGATGAAGCTGACAACGAGTACGATGGAAAGGAGGAGGACCTCTCTCACAACCCGGCGCCAGTGCTCCCAGAGACTGACACCTAAATCCCCGCTCTGTTCGACTTGTGCCGCAGAGCGGCGGACGCGTTGCAGATCACTTGGCCAGAACCTCCACCCCGTAAACAAGTCACGAGGTTGGCAGGAAATTATTTTTATGCCAAGTAGCAATCTATAACGAGGCACAGGATGTCCATCTTCTCGGATTTCCTCACAGAATTGACTCGCACCTGGGCCGAACCCAGAGCTCCCATGCTGCTCCCACTCTCACAGTTCCTGGACATGGCTGGAATGGAAGCAGCAGGGATAGCCAACGTGCCACAAATGGAGGACACGTTTGCATCCCATTTGGCCCCCAGATCTTCTGGAACAAAACCGACTTTGCCCAATAGAGCTTGTCGAGCCTTAGCTACTTAGCTGGAGAAGTGTTACAGGGCTCAGGACCTTGCGGCACATGCGATGAACGCGTCCGCGATGATGCAGGCGTACCTGGCTGAAAAACTACAGGAGCTCCAGGTGACGACAGACAAACAGGCTGCGACAAAAGTGCTGGAAGAAGCCCGCAGGGCAACAGACTTTGTGCTCCGCATGATGGGGACAGCAACCATTGCACAGGGCAGATACATGGCTGAGGTGGTCATCGCCCAACGTCACCTGTGGATAACTTTGACAGACCTCCCGGAGGGTCAGCGGATTCTGCACCACTCGATAGAACCGACTTGACTGTTTGCAGGAGCTCTGGACCGGATTCAGACCAGGTTAGAACAGAGGCGTAAACAGGCTGAGGCCCTCTGGGAAGGCATGCCCAGGAGAGCTTTTGCCCCCCCAGGGAGACAGCTGGAAACAGACCCGTGCAGCCTCGGCACCGCTCAACCACACGTAATCCGCCGCAAAAGAGACCGGCATACGAGGGGGAGCACCGGCAAAGACCCCCACCGGGTCCACCACAAGCTGCTCATTCCTGGAGTAGGAGCAGGTTCGTACCCCGCCAAGCGGCCCAACAGAGGACCTCTTCGGCGAATAGGGACACGAGACAGAATCGTGCCTGATGAAACGGACCCTCTGCTTAGCTTTACAGGCTCGCCCGCCCATGTGGTACGGGGGCCGAACTTTGCATGTCCAGACTTTATTTGTAAAAAAGGTACAAAAAGCTGGTGACTTTGATGTAT
>JBBPBX010092171.1:3036-13788 GCA_038048925.1 Garcialebias charrua
ATATATATATATATATATATATATATATATATATATATATATATATATATATATATATATATATATATATATATATATATATATATATATATATATATATATATATATATATATATATATATATATATATATATATATATATATATATATATATATATATATATATATATATATATATATATATATATATATATATATATATATATATATATATATATATATATATATATATATATATATATATATTTATATATATATATATATATATATATATATATATATATATATATATATATATATATATATATATATATATATATATATATATATATATATATATATATATATATGTATATATAGTTATCAAAAGTATTTAGCGTGGTCACTTAGCACAGCCATCAGCTAATCACAATTTTTTTGAATTTGTAACAGCCTCACAGTTACAATGAATGTGATGTCATACAAGTTCAGACTTTAGGGCTAAATAGAATGAAGAATCTGTCAATTCTAACTTTCCTTTCATTGTCTAAACAGCCAAAACCACTCCACAGATGATGTAGTCACCTCATGTGAACGTTAGTGTTGTCAGGCAATATTGTACTTTATGGGATATTTTTGGACACAGTCCCAGATGTGTTTTGTCCCTCAGTGAATACGGTTTCCCCTTTCAAGACATGATCTGATTAAGGGTTGGATAAGAAACATCACAATACATTTAATTTGATTTTCTTCTCATGAATGTATCACATGACACTAATAAAAGTGTCATAATAAATTGCAATTGTTGTCAGTTTCACTTATGTAAATACTGGAGGACAAAGATGACTCACCATAGTTGTAGTTGTTCTTGATGTACGTTTTCTGTCCCATTCTGATGGTCTTACATCTGCAGCGATCTAACATGCACAAATAAAACATATGAACTTTACATGGATCTTTGAAAAATGACACAAACACACATCAATCAGGCTATAGCCTATTAAAAGACCATGTTTCAGGACAAAATGTACCATTCTTCCTTAGCATAGACGGAAAAACAAGAGATAACGTACAGAACATTAAATGTGCTTCAGTTGTTTAAATGTGAAAGACTGGCTGACATCAATTGATTTTATTTATATAGTGCCAAGTACCAACAGAAGTTGTATCAGGGCACAGAACAGAAATATTCATAAATAAAAATAATATTTTAACATTATTTATCAAAGGAGCAGACTGCTTTGAATTTAACTCCATTGCAGAAAGCTAGAACTTTATATTGTTCATCTTTAATTGATGAGAATAAAAATAACCCCAGGTTCCTTTTCAGTACTATAGCTAGTCTAATGAAAAATCATATCTCTGTTGATTCATGTATCCATTCAACTATAAGCGGAGATGACTTTATGAGATTCTTTATAAATAAAATTGTTTCAATTAGGGAAACAATTTAAACCAACATTCCTAGTAGTATCTCCTCTGGTTCTGTGTCAACTTTAAAAATGTCACTAGATCCTGATTTATGTTTGGTCTGTTGTTGTCCTGTTGAGCTCTCTGAACTGTCAAAAATAATATCTTCATCCAAACCATCCACATGACTGCTAGATCCCATCCCAACCAGGTTGTTTAAAGACGTATTTCCCTTAATTAATAACTACATGTACTACATGCGGTGCAAATGACAATAAATTCTCTCTGACTCTCTGACTCTGACTCTGACTCTACATCTTGGATCTGCTTATTATGTCTCTAATAAAAGGTTATGTACTACAGATTTTTAAGATTGATGTAATTAAACCTTGATGTAAGAAACATGACCTTGACTCAGGAATCCTAGACCTATGTCCAGAGGACCAGACTTAACTTTTTCAGATATATCTAATCTAACTTTCATCTCAAAAATTCTAGAGACAATGGCCCTCATGCACGAAAATGTTCGTATTTTTATCCTAAATTTCTCCTACTTCTGTGCGTACGAAGCGTTCGTACGAACATGCCACGTCAGATCCAACAAAGTCTTCTATCCACAGGAAAAGCGTGTAAACGGGCTGCTTAAAGTTGATGGATCCCACCTGTTCTACTCACCTGCGCGTGCTCGCGGGAAGGTAATTTACATAATTTCCACCCCTCAAAACACCATATAAGGCCACGCTTCCTGCCTTCTGACAGCAGGAAGTGTCCATTCATTCAAACTCAAGAAGTAAAAGGAGGAACTTCACGCGTTCGGAGATCTGCTCTCAGTGGCGCTGTGGCTACCCCCCCACCCCCCCGCAGGTGTCGGATGGTCAAATATCTCTAATTTTAGTGTACTGTGTTACATTATAGTTTCACTTATTCAGAAGAGCGCACCGCTACCCCCCACCCCCCGCAAGTGTCGGATGTGTTTTTGAACAGAAGCATTTTAAAATGTCTCGAAACTACAGTTAACTTCATATTAATATTGTAGTGCATATGTTGTGTGTCCCGTGGGTCGTACAGTATCAGAAATCAAGAATAAATGGTTTGATCTGAAAATGGCTTCAAACAAACGTCTCGCCGCAGCACGGACAGGAGGTGGTCAATAGTCTGCGAGATGGATGGACAATAAATGCCACGCTGCAAGACGCATGCCAACATGTTTTGCAGCACAAATGATCATGCGCGCTCCTCCTGGTCATCGCGCAACCACGTTCTGCAGGTTATATTTCGAATATAATAATCTATTGCTCCGATGGTGTTTGGCACAGCAGTCCAGCAATAGCATGAAAATCAGTCTTAATTTGTACTTGTTCTGCGGCGGTGTATGGGAATTTTATGTACCTGGGTGTTAATATGAGGAGCGGCTTTGATGACCAAGGGGAGCGCACGACTCACTGAAGCCTGCGCGACACACCAGACAAATTAAACTTAAAATTATAATTCTAATTCAAACAGAATAACCTATTGTCAAGAATAATTATGGTGCGTGATTTTTTTAAACCCAAAATATTTTCTAAATAACGAAATATGAAGTTATTCGTGGAGAAGATCCGTCTGGATGACAGCAGACTGACGCTCCTAAATTATACGACAGGTCCGGACCACTCGTAAATTTTGTTCGTATCTGAAGAAAATCGTAGGATACGAAAACATTGTTGGATGCCGCAAATGATCCTAAATCACTCGTACGCACAGTTTAAGAACAAATCTGTGCGTACGAACGGTTCGTGCATGAGGGCCAATATTTTTTTCTGTCAGGGTTTAGAGCTCATCATAGCACTGAATCTGCACTGGTGAAAGTTACTAATGATGACACAGTTGTTTACTGTCAAGCTAAAACAGTAGCCAAGGCTTTCCAGTTTTTGCAATCCGCTTTTGACATCATCCAGTCAGATTTGTTCCGTCTCAAACTTGTACTAAATGCTGATAAAACAAAAGGGATGTTTTTTTCAAGTAGGAAGTCGGTCCCAGCAGTTCTTCCTCTGATTTTATCCTCAAATGGTGTCCCTATTGAGTTTGTTGATTCCTATAAATATTTGGGTATCCTGGTCGATTCACATCTCTCTTTTAAACTCCACGTGGAAAACCTAGTAAAGAAACTGAAAGTTAAACTGGGTTTCTTTTTCAGAAACAGATCATGTCTAACACTGAATGTTAGGAAACGCCTTGTATCTGTGACTTTCCTTCCCTCCATTGATTACGGTGACATTCTCTACATGAATGCTCCTACAAGCACCCTGCGGATGTTGGATGTTGTCTATCATGGTGCACTAAGATTCATAACTGGTTGTGATTATCGTACCCACCACTGCACCCTGTATTCACTGGTTAACTGGACATCATTAACCTCACGCAGACTCTTCCACTGGTACATTTTCATCTTTAAATCACTTCTTGGTCTGCTGCCCTCATACATCTCCTCCTACATGTCTTTACGTGAGTGCAGCTACAGCGTGCGCTCTCAGGACATGATTACCTGCAGTGTTCCGTCAGTGAGGACTGAACTTGGAAAAAGGGCCTTCTCCTACTCTGCTCCTGCTTCCTGGAATATCTTACAAAAAGATTTGAAGCTCTCGGCCCTGACCTCTCTAAATGGTTTTAAGAATCTTTTGGAATCCTGGCAAAAACCATTGCAGATATGTTCTTGTTTTTGATTTTGTACATCTACCTTGTGGTGTTTTGCTAGTTTTGATACTTTGCATTTCACTTTCTATTTCTCTCCTACGTTTTTTTTTTCTGTTGTTTGTTGTTTAAGGAAATTCTACCATTGCTGTTCATCATTCTTTAGTTTGTAGCAGGTCGCTTTTGTAAATGAGCCCTCGAGGCTCAATGAGATTTACCTGACTAAATAAAGGTTGAATGAATGAACTAATGATAGTCTCATGGCCTCTCCAAGTAATCCCATCCCATATTTTTATTACTTGTTCAGTAATTAATTTTAGCCTTCAACAGAATGATGTTACATCTTCTGATGTTTCACTCTTCACTGAGCAGAATGTTGATGGTAAAAATAATTCATCATGAAGCATGTTGTGAGATCACACGGCTGTTTCATGACTTTTTGGAAACATGTACCGGTATAATATTGCCCTCAGGTGTGTTTTGAAGTTAGTTTTTCCTTTTCGGAGCAGACAAAGAAGAAGAACAAAAGCAAAATGTTGAAGATACACGTAGAAAACTTTTAACATGGCTGATTAGTTCAGTATAATGTTAGAAGTGTTTGAATTTTAGAGAATAAAAGTTGACTTTCACATGCGTGCTTTTTTTTACTTAAAGGGGACCACACATACAAAATTCACTTTTTAATGTTTTTTTTACTGAACTTTGGGTATGTACTTCATAAAAAAACAGTCCTAGTGCTAAAAAAATGCACCCAGTGGTTTATTTACTCTAAGTATATTTATTTATCTTTGATAGAAACACTCCGTTTGCACTTCCTGCGGTTTGTGACGTCACAAACCGCAGCCACAACCCACACCAAACCTGAGTCCAGCCCCTCACCTAGCAACCCCTGGTGCGGCTCAACCCACTTCAGTATAAAAAACGTCACGGTTGCCGAGCAGTTTAGGAACTGACCTGGCGGTCATTTATTTATTTATTCATTTATTTAGCCCCCGGGGGGGCTATGGGCTCAGCCCTGCTCCAGCCAGCAGCACATCTTGAGTAAAACCAGAATGTTTTATTACCTTGTTTGAATGAACTCTGTCTCGTTGAAACTGTGCACACACACTCTCGCGGTTTGGACTTGTTTCTTATATGATGAAGGACTGCTTTTGCACAACTGTCAGTTTGGTTGAGCGGTTACGACACTTGAGCGGCACGCAGGAGAGCAGGGATCGCATCCTGTCCACGGCATCTTTTTTTCCCCCCTTTTTTTTTAAAGCCTTTTGTTTCGGAGAAATCGGGGTGAGACTAGATATATACATCGACATAATAATACTTTATAATTGTTATTTTTACGTTTTAGTTCAATTTTTAGTGTAATAGCGATCGCTCCCAACGCGCAGCCGGCAGAAAACTGTGCACACACACACTCTCTCGCGGGGCGACAGTCTGTACCATCAAGCACCACTGATCGATATATTTTCAGATTAGCAACTTATTTATTTTAAGAATACCTTTCACTTCATCAAAATCTAATCAAAACTCCAGCGTTCTAAAAGTAGGTGGTTGTATGTATTTCTTATACGATGAAGGACTGCTGTTGTTCAACTGAACCTGTAGGTCAGTGAGTTAATACACTGGTGTCGCACCCAAATGACCGGGGTTCGCGTCCCGGCCACGGCATCTTTTTTTTTTTTTTTTCGGAGAGATCGGGCTGCAGTGAGCTGCTGGCTTTTGAGGACAGTGTGGGTCCGGTCCGGTCAGAGGTTAGGTTGCCTCATACGGATAAATTAACTGGAAACACTCTGTGAACTTTGCGTTTGTCTGGATTGGATGTGCAGCCGTGGACCAAAGCGCTGCATGCAACTAGCAGGAGCTACGCGGGCTGTTTGTTACCGAAGGAGGAGGAAGAGCTCGGATTCGGGAGGGCATGATAATAGGAGCAGCTAATGGCGGCGCACACAAACAGCTTTCGGTAAGTTATCTTTTAAGCTAGCACTAACAGTAAGTCAAACGAGTAATAAAAAAAGGCTAATTTTAAAACAACAACAGATTTGAGATACTGGCAGTTACAGAGGGCGGAGACAGAGTTTTGACGGGCGTGGACTTCAGAGCTCATTATCATAAACAGGTCGTTTAGAACGGAAGTTAGAAATGGCAGAATTAAAAAGGGTATAATTTATTATCTAAGAATTATTTTTTGTATTAAATTGAATGAACGGGGTCTGGATAGCACACAGACATACCATAAAAATTTAAAAAAACAATATGTGGTCCCCTTTAAGCCAGTCTCAGCTAAATGCAAGTGCTAGTTTCATGTACTGTATAAAACTATTTAGAGGTCCGTGGGGTGTGGTCGTGAGATGGAGTGAGTCGCACTTGCCAGTGCTCCGGGTAAAATTTGTTTTTTAGTACTACCAAGCCCTCTATATGTAATATTTTTTGCCTATCATCACGCACACAACTTCTATCAAGCATCTCTTTTGAAGATTTTAAATTAAAAATGTCTCAAAAGTCGACAAGATCCAAGAAAGACGCTGAGAAGGATGACGCTGGCCTAACCCTCGAGGCAATTACCTCGCTGCTGGAGGAACACCGCGCTGCGCTGTCAGCTGAGTTCAAACAAACTTTTCACCAGCTGGATATCAAATTGGACCAAACTCGGCTCGCGGTGGAGGAACACGGCCAGCGTGTGTCATCACTGGAACTTGTCACTAACGACCTGAGCCAGCGCATGTCGGAGGTGGAAAACACCTGCTCAACTCTGCAGGAGGAAAACGCCAGACTAAGATCTAAACTGGCGGATTTAGAAAATCGAAGCAGACGGCAGAATATTCGTGTGCTGGGTTTACCGGAATCTATTGAAAGCGGACGTCCCACAGACTTCTTCTCCAACCTGCTGTGCGACATCTTCGGGCGTGACACGCTTCCTTCTCCACCCGAACTGGACCGGGCCCATCGAACCCTCGCTCCGAAACCCGCCTCGGACCAGCGGCCGCGCCCGGTTATCCTGCGAGTGCACCGGGTCCAGGTAAAGGAGCTGCTGATCCGGGAGGCCCGACGCAGAGGCAGGCTTGAATACCAGGGTAAACCGGTGCGGATCGTGGAAGACTACAGCCCAGAAGTCCTCAACCAGCGAGTGGAATATAAGGACGTGATGTCCGCACTGTATTCTTTGGGTCTAAAACCTGCTCTGCTTTTTCCTGCTCGACTTCGCGTGACTTTACCTGATGGAAACAGAAAGTGGCTGGGCTCGGTCGAAGAGGCGCAGAAGTTCAGTGACACCTTTCAAGCTTCACAGCGCAAGTAATATTTAAACTTTTCTTCTAACTGATGAACAATGCGCTGTTCCCGCACTGGCTTTGTTTCTGTTTACACTAAACTTTTCTTTACATGAGGTGAGGAACAGATGAGCAGGACTCTGCACATACTCTGATTATCTGAGACTTTTTTAGTTGCAGCTTTTTTTGAACTATTAACATTTTTGAAATGAAACATTTTTCCTTTTCTCGTTTACCTGTTGACTATTTTGAGCTGAATCTTGGGTTAGTCCTGGATTGATTGATAATTAATTTGAGATTGGGATTAATTTAACTTTACGTTTGTATATGTGTGCGTGATTACCGGTACATGTGTATACATTTTTTGGCCTTGCATACTTTAAACTAGTTTGTGAGGTGCTTATAATTTATTTTTTTTTTTAGGCATTAGGTATTTAGGCACATAAATAATTGAAGTAGGCCTATCCAGGTATAAAAATGGGTGAAATATATAATGTTTTTAATATATTATTTTGAACTATTAACATTTTTCCTCTTCTTGTTTACCTGTTGACTATCTTGAATTGAATCTTGAATTGGTCTTGGACTGATTGAAGATTTAATTTAGGATTAGGATTAATTTAACCTTGTTTATATGTGTATGCGTGATCACACATCTATGTGTACATTTTTGGCCTTGCATGAGGTGCTTATACTTTTTTTTTCCTCTGATGATACTGGAGCACTAGTTTAAAAGTTAGACAGGAGACTTATTTTTAATTTCTATGGAGCTTGCTGCTTCTGTCTGTTGCAGCTGTCCAGGGTGGGAAAGGGAGGGGGTGGGGGGTCCATCACTGCCATTAATTTATATTTTCTTTCACTTTGCCAAGAACTGCACAGCCATCAACACATTAGACTGTATTACCTACCTTTCTTATACAAATTATTAGTAATATGAGTGGTCAGTTGGTGTTGTCAAGCTGGAACGTCAAAGGTTTAAACCACCCCGTCAAGAGAAGGAAGGTGCTCTCTCATTTAAAACAGTTAAATACAGGCATTGCTTTCCTGCAGGAGACTCACATTAGAAGTGACGATAGCAAACGATTACTGCAAACATGGCACGGGCAGAGTTTCCATTCCTCATTTCGAGCAAAGGCTCGGGGCGTCTCGATCCTCATCAGTCAAGACATTTCATTTGAACCTTTTCAAGTTAACTCAGATAAATATGGTCGTTTTGTGATTGTTTCCGGTAAATTGTACAACACACCAGTAGTGCTAGTTAACGTTTATGCCCCAAATACGGATGATGTTGGTTTCTTTGAGAAATTATTTTCACTGCTCCCGGACCTAAACACATACTCATTGATACTCAGTGGTGACCTGAATTGCTGGTTGGACCCAGTTTTGGACAGATCCTCTACAAACCCTGCCACAGCCAGCAGGTCGTCCCATACTATTCGTGCCTTTCTATCTAAGTATGGCCTGTGCGATGTATGGCGTTTTTTACACCCAGCTGAGAGAGAATATTCTTTTTTTTCTCATGTTCATCATTCATACTCGAGGATCGATTACTTTTTCATGGACAACAAACTTCTTCCCTCTGTCCGTGGCTGTGACTACCACAGTATTGTCATCTCAGACCATGCACCTGTCACTCTGTCTTTGTCCCTCCCTGACATTCCTATAAGGAGTAGACAGTGGAGATTCAATTCAACGTTACTGTCAAACAATGATTTTGTTACATTTATAGAAAAAGAAATAACCTTCTTTCTATCCATAAACAGAACTCCTGGGATCCCATTGTCAACCGTTTGGGATACCCTTAAGGCCTATCTTAGGGGACAAATCATTTCATATACCGCCCGGCTGAGGCAAAAATCTCAAAAAGAAAGAACTGATTTAGCCCAGCAGATAAAAGAAATTGATCAACAATATGCTCAAAACAAATGCCCTAATCTGTACAAAAAAAAGTAGAACTCAAAACTAAGTTTGATTTATTGTCTACATACTCAATAGAACAATCACTTTTGAAAAGTAAATCATCATTTTACATACATGGAGAAAAGTCAGGAAAACTACTGGCAAATCAGTTGAAGGGTGCCATGGCTAAACAAATCATCCCTAAGATCCAATTAGAGAACGGCACCACAACTCTAGATCATTTACAAATTAACAGAGCATTTAAGGACTTTTATTCCCATTTATATACTTCAGAATCCCAAACCAACAAGAATTTATCTTCTCAGTTTTTCGAAAAGACCAACATGCCAAAACTCACACCCAACCTGAAAGATGCACTGGAGATCCCAATATCCCTGACAGAAATTGTGTCAGCTGTATCGGTAATGCAGTCTGGCAAATGTCCGGGTCCTGACGGCTTCCCTGCTGAATTTTTAAAGAAATTTTCTTCATTACTTTCCCCACTCCTACACTCGGTTCTCTTAGAGTCATTTGACCAAGGATCCCTTCCGAAATCTTTTTTAGAGGCCTGCATTACCCTCATTGCAAAGAAAGGAAAAGACCCAACTCACTGTTCCTCTTATCGACCAATCTCCCTTTTAAATACAGACGCCAAAATTTTAGCCAAAGTTCTTGCTCAAAGGTTGGAAAAGATCCTTCCTTTGATCATATCAAAAGACCAGACTGGATTCATTAAAGGCAGGCACTCCTTTTTTAATGTCAGACGCCTTTTTGACATTATTTATTCTCCTTCGGATACTGTTCCTGAGTGTGTTATTTCCCTTGATGCAGAGAAAGCATTTGATCGGGTTGAATGGGACTACTTGTTTAATGTTCTTGACAAATTTGGTTTTGGCCCCAATTTCATTACATGGGTGCAATTAATTTACTCACATCCCACCGCAACCATTCGTACCAACTCTCAGATATCAAAACCCTTCAGTCTACATCGAGGAACTCGCCAGGGATGCCCACTGAGCCCTATGCTCTTTGACCTGGCAATTGAACCTCTTGCCACTGCCTTGCGGTCCTGTGACACAATTTCAGGAATCTGGAGAGGCGATATGGAGCACAAGGTCTCCCTTTATGCTGATGACCTTTTACTTTTCATTTCTCATCCGACTGACACGCTGCCCTCCGTTTTATCATTACTTGAGGAATTTGGAATAAACTCTGGTTACAAATTAAACCTGAGTAAAAGTGTAATTTTCCCTGTCAATACCCTGGCGCAGACTCTTGACTTTGGTAAATGGCCTCTTAAAATTGAGAAGACAAAATTCTCTTACCTGGGTGTTACAGTTACGAGGAGGTATAAAGATTTATATCAAGAAAACTTTGTCTCTCTGTTGAATCAGACAAAGCAGGCATTATCCCGATGGTCACCGCTTTCCATTTCCCTCATAGGCCGTATTAACTCAGTCAAGATGGTCACTTCGCCTTCCTGCACAGCTCCGCTCAATTCTCATTTCCCTTCACTGCACAGTCTGGGACT